>JAGFPH010001045.1:306466-316741 GCA_018207615.1 Philaenus spumarius
CCGCTTTCTCCCGAAACTGGTCGTATGTAGACTTTGTTCCTGGTATTTTTCTGAACACGATGCAGAAAACTGCATCCAAATCGGAGCTGTAGGCATAAATTTATTTATTTTTCAATACTTTGTCTAAAATGTTTGCGTGTTTTCCATTTGGTTTGGGAAACAGAAAACAGTGTTTTTTGTTTGCTGAAACAAGTTAAAATGTTTCTCATTTGTTTGCCAGATGTTTGCTGGATGTTTCCAAACTGTTTGCAAACATTTTTAAAACATCCGGCAAACAAATGAGAAACACGAAAAAAACTGGCAAACTGTTTGCAAACAATGTTTCTTGTTTCTTGTTTGCAAGTGTGGGCTAGGCTTTATACTAGCTATTCTCTCCGGCCCTGACATAAACATTCACGCGATAGCGTCAGTGTTCGCACGACAGCCAAACAGCACCATCTGGAATTGTAAAGCGCACAGTTCCATACAAAGATTTGTGTACCTTTTATATAAACTGTGGGATAGATACTGACAATACTGTACAAGAATAAAGAGAGCGTTAATGAAAAAAGGTCTTATTATATCAAAGGTTATCGACAATATAAAATGGAAATAATTCGACCACGCAGCTGAACCGCTGACGTGAGTTGAGCGAATTTCCAAAATTAAGTTTATAGGCCTATGTTTTAGGGTTTCAACCTACAATTTGGGAAATAGGTCTATTCACGACGGTGCTGAATAACTGCAAAATGGTTCGCACGCCATTCCGCGTATTGGGAGTATCTTCAATACACAATGCATTGCGTGCTTCGCACGCCATTCCGCATATTGGCCGTATGTATGATACGCAATGCATTGCGTGCTTCGCACGCCATTCCGCATATTGGCCGTATTTATAATATGCAATGCATTGCGATGCATTGCGTGCTTCGCACGCCATTCCGCATATTGGTCGTATCTATAATACGCAATGCATTGCGTGCTTCGCACGCCATTCCGCGTATTTTGAGTATCTTCAATAAACATAGCATTTCGTGCTTCGCACGCCATTCCGCATATTGGCCGTATCTATAATACGCATGCATTGCGTGCTTCGCACGCCATTCCGCGTATTAGGAGTATCTTCAATACACAAAGCATTGCGTGTTTCGCACGCCAACCCCCGTATTGGCGGTATCTTCAACACGCAAAGAATTTCGTGCTTCGCACGCCAATCCCATGGTGGAATCCAACACACGGCTTTGAACTGAGTACTTCTTTGGTAGTTTACGTTTTGATCAATTTTGGGGGAACCAAGCGAGCTACAAGGTCGAGTAAAAAACCAAAATGTGCAGAATAACACCCTACATTTATATTTGTAGAAAAAAACTCAAAAAAATTAATTCTCGTAGGAAAACTCTCAAAAAAATTTTACTTCCGGCCAAAGAACCTGCTTTCGATTGTTGGATTTTGTTGGACAACCAACATGTGTACACAATTTGAACCAAATCGGGCTTAAAATGCGGCCGCTAGAGTGCGAACACGTATACATATATAAATGATTTTTAATGACACCCCAAAACGTGTTCTGGGGACCATGATCGGTGCTCATTTGCTACTCCCGACCTTGGGTCTTACCATAAGGACCACTGCAATAGCTCATTTTTCATATTTAAGGGCTAAAAAGGGCGCTGCAGTTCAACAGTGTCTATACGCGAGCCCCCACTTCAAGTGAGATAACATCGACCAATATTTGGTATTATCACGGTCGCTTAGTTGGTAGAGCATTTACACTGGAATCTAAAGGTCCTGGGTTCGACTCTCGAACTTGGTAAACCTTTTTTTCATCTAAAATTTAGTTATAATTGTTTCTTATTTATTTATGACCTTATAGTTTAATCAACATATACGGGCGAACTAAGATTATTTGCGAGGAATGTCCATGCATGGAGTTTTTAATTATCTTTGAACGAAAATAGTAACGTCTCCTTTCTGTGCAATTGCGTCTTTATCTTCAAAGGAATGTATGAAGGCTTTCTTTATAAGAATTTCTAATCCTGAAAGTGCGTTTTCTGACCGTTTTCATTGCTTCATCTCTTCTCCAGTTCAGAAAGTGACAAAACAAACTCCAATAGTATTGACCAACGGATCTATATCTATAATTATATATAAAAGCCAAAACCCACTGACTCACTGACTCACTCATCACGATTTCTCAAAAACTACAGAACGGATTGGAATGAAATTTGGTATGTAGCTTCCTCTAGGGCCATAGGTGCTAACTAAGAAATGGTTTGAGAAAATTCGAAATTTTAGGGGGGTTTGGGGATCAAAGTTATTAAATCACGATTTCTTCAAAACTACCGAACGGATTGGAATGAAATTTGGTATGTAGCTTCCTCTAGGACCGTAGGTGCTCACTAAGAAAGGGTATGAAAAATTTCGAAATTTTAGGAGGGGTTTGGGGGGATCAAAGTTACTAAAATCATAATTTAAGATCTTTTATTATTATGACAATAGTACTTTTATTATTTAAGATCTATATATATAAAGCCAAATACCACTCACTGACTGAACACTTAAAAAGAATACAATTACGTTAAAAAGACTGAAAATACCAATCACCACGGGCAACGCCGTACGGGTCAGCTAGTTACGTATAAAATCCAAAACCCATTCACTCACTCACTGACTGATCACAGTATCTCAAAAACCATACCACCTAGGAACTTGAAATTTTTTACACATATTGCTCATAGCCCCTACAGGCGCACTAATAAAGGATTTTAAAATATTTTGCCTTCAAGGGTTGAACAAACCCCTAAAATTATAAATATTGATTGTTATATAGAAATCTCAAAAACCATATAGCCTAGGAACTTGAAATTTGGTACACATATTGCTCACAGGCGGTAGAGGCTGTCTGATAAAGGAGGATTTTAAAATATTTAGCCTTTAGTAGTTGAACCAATCCCTAAAACAATAAATATTATTGTTTCTTATAATTTTCCTAAAGCTGGAAAGCTGAAATTGTGTACATTTATTTCTTACAAAATGCATATAAAAAGTAAACCAGTTTTACATTCCGTTACGTGCTGCTAGGGGTGAAAATATGATAACAACCCTTAAAATGAATAAACATACATTTTTATACTTTCCTTAAAGCTAGAGAGCTGATATTTTGTAAATTATTTATCTATATATAAAATCCAAATACCACTCACTCACTCACTGACTCATCACGAAATCTCAAAAACTAAAGAACGGATTTCTTACAATATACATAGAAAAAATATACCACTTTTATATTTTGTCACGATCTGTTAAGGGGTGGAAATGTAGTAACAACCCCAAAAACTATAAATATTAATTGAATACTGCCTAGGAACGTAAAATTTGGTGCACATAATATTCATTTGAGATAGAGGCACACAAAGGAAGGATTTTAAAATATTGGCCTTTAAGGGTTGAAACAACACCTAAAACAAAAAATATACATTTTATACTTTCCTTAAATCTATTGAGCTTATATTTTGTACATTTATTTCTTACACGTATAAAAATAAACGAGTTTTACATTTTGACACGTTCTGCTAAGGGGTGGAAATTTAGAACCTACCCTTAAAACAATAAATAATAATTAGTATACTTTCCTTAAAGCTAGAGTTCTGATATTTTGCACATTATTTATCTATATATATAAAATCCAAATACCATTCACTCACTGACTCATCACGAAATCTCAAAAACTAAAAAATGGATTGCAATGAAATTTGGTATGTAGCTTCTTCTAGGACCGTGGGTGCTCGCTAAGAAAGGTTTTCAAACAATTCGAAATTTTAGGGGGGTTTGGGGGATCAAAGTTACTAAATCACGATTTCTCTAAAACTACTGAACGTATTGGAATGAAATTTCGTATGTCGCTTCCTCAAGGGCAGTAGGTACTGGCTAAGAATGGTTTTCAAACATTTCGAAATTTTAGGGGGGTTTGGGGGTCAAAGTTACTAAATCACGATTTCTCTAAAACTACTGAACGTATTGGAATGAAATTTGGTATGTAGCTTCTTCTAGGGCCCTAGGTGCTCGATAAGAAAGGTTGTAAAAAAAATTCGAAATTTTAGGGGGTTTGGGGGTCAAAGTTACTAAAAATCCCCATATTTAACTTTGATTTGTCTATCCGTGCAAAGCCGGATCGGTCCAGCTAGTTTCTTACAAGGTACATATGAAAATAACCAGTTTTATATTTTGTCGCGTGTTGCTAACTTGTGGAAATGTAGTAACAACCACTAAAACAATAAATAATAATTGATTTGCTTTCATTAAAGCTAGAGAACATTGTAAGTACATTTATTTCTTACAAGATACATATACAAAATAATCCAGTTTTACATTTTGTTACGTGTTTTTAAAGGGTGAAAATGTGACAACAACCTAAAAATAATAAGTATTAATAGGAATTCTTTCCTTAAGGGCCTGTTGTAGTGGCGGTCATCTTGGATTTTTATCCCATAAGAGCAATGTTAAATTTCAAACCATTTATTTCGTTTACTTTTTAACATAAAATTGTTTGCAAGGTCTCATTTTAAGCACAGTCACAATACGCATCCGTTTTGCAAATTTACATTTTTTAAATGCTTTTGATTTGTTATGTAATTGACATTTTGTAAGTACAAAGTTTGAATTTTTTTCCTATCACAATAAAAAATTAATAATGAAAAATAATTTGCAAGCCGGATCCGAAATTTTATAAAGAATATTCAGTTTTTTTTTTCAACACTCAATTACAAAATAAAGACTTATAAAATGGTTTGAAATGAGACAATGTCAAAGCGTTCAGCTGCAAGAAATTTCACTGTTTAGATAGGGATATAGTTTCCGGTTTCTTTCTCGCTTACTGGAGCAGACCCTTAAAACAAAATTGCTGAAATTTGGTCCTCATTAATTTTAAGAAAATATTTTGGACGTAAGCCGATCAAAACTATCCCGATCTATGCATCTGGATGTTGCAGATGGACGTATCTGTTCGATCTGCAACATCCAGCTAAGACTGTGATTTACCAGTCTGCAAATTTAGTGGTTGAAAAAAAATGACGCTGTTTACTCTGAATTTAATTTCGCTATTTAATACATTTATTTAGCTCACATACAGTACTGAAGACGATTGACGCTCACCCGTTGAACAATAAATACGGTACCAAACTAATTGAAAAAACGTGTAATAATTTACTTCATGAAATAATAGGTGAAAGAAACGAGAGAAAAATATTACAATAATTATGTAACAAAGTGGTGCATACAAAAAATTCCCTGTAGCGAAGCACGGGTATGCCGCTAGTTCATTAATAAGGTCAAGGCAGAAGGCGGTGAAATATGAACAGAAGAGTTATGTTTAATTGAAAAAGTGAAATATTATTTCCCAGTAAGGATACAGTAACTGTAAAAGTTTATTACATTGGGAAGTTGGCATCCATAACAGCCGGGTATTGGGTTCCCACTTTGATTGCTTCTGTAAACTTATATTTCTTCTTGTCATGTCCGTCACCCACTCCAACTGAAAACTGATCCGTTATTGTTTTCTTCAGTCTTAAGTTCCAACAGTACGTTCTAAAATCCCCTACGTACGTAAATGTTCGTACGTATTGCGCCAAGCTACCCTTTAACCTAACGTTCATTTTATTCGATTCAATTCAATTTCTTAATACACTGTCATGAATGGGCTTAACCCTTTCCCAGGTATTCATAATTGACACAAAGTGCCTCATACCAGACCTCACTTAAATGGCCAAATTTGTCACTACATTCAAATTACGATAACTAATTAACCACTTATTCAATATACATGAAATGATTACCATATCTTAAGGGGAGGCGGACCCTCAATACATTTTTTTTTCGATTTTTCTTTTATATTTTTTTTGTTACATTTGGGTTTTTTTAACGCAGTGATATATAATACTTGTAGGTTTTAATAAACCTCTCACGAATACAAACTATACAGATTCAAATTTCCTGTAACCACTCCTAGATGGTGCTGATAAACTATCTTTTACTATACTCGTAATATTTATACCGATGGTAAAGTGACTGACGTTTTGTTAATTTGTCAGTTTCCTTTAATCAAGCCTTAGCCTATTGGATAAAGTTGCGTCTTCCTGATCAGAAGATGCTGGGTTCGAATCTAGGCTAGGGAGACCTGATATCTAATCATATCTGTGGTTTGAGGGTAGGACGGCGGAAGTAAAGCGAAAGGTGGTTGGCTCGCTTCCAAGCTGACGGGATATGACTAGATATCTGGTCTCCGGCTGGATCTGTTTTGCATAATTTTACTAAAGTATTTATGTATGTACTGTATATAAATATATTTACTAAAAAAAAAAAAAAACAGGAAAACGACATTTTATATAATTAAAAAATTTAATAATAGTTCAGGATAGTGATTATACTACCATGTGATCATATAGGCACATAAAATAAGCTCTACATTTAATAAATCCAAAAATTAACCATGTATTTTAAATTCAGTCTAGCCATGTTTTACGTGACTAAGTTATACGCATTTAAAGAGTTCTACTACGGATTAGTACGGAAAGTCAGGGAGTGGAAAAATAAATCACTACGGGTTACTACCAGGGAAAGGGTTAAGTAGTTTTAAAATTAGGGGATTGAATAAACATCAAACTATTTTGTGAGCGTGAATGTTTTTACAATAATTATTTTCTGGTTAATGAGCTGAATGATTATGTTCACAAATTCGTAAACTTTTTAAAAATTTTATTTCACAAATTAAAATTTATAAATGAGGATAACTCAAAATACGTATTTTTTTATAAAAAACCTCAAGAGTACATATTTCTAGCCTTAATTAATTGAGCATGCAAATTAATTATTGCGTATGCTTTGTTCCTGTGGATGTTAAATCCGTCAAACTAATGGACGCTGTATTACTGTTAGCCATTGTTCGACAGTTTTCAGAGTTATACCATAGAATAGGAAAGTAAACGGATGAAGTGTTAACGATTTTTATTAAAAAAATACCGGGATTGAAAGTAAACGGGCTACAAAATGAAGTGTTAACGATTTTTATTAAATATTCTCGTTTAAAATGTTTAAACTGCCGCCATTTTGAAAATAGTTATTGAAAAAAATTTATTATTTTTGTCCACCTAGGCCTCTACATTTACGAGACTCGTGCAAAATTTCAACTGAATCAGTTTTGCATTTCTTGACATGTAAATTATTTAGTAATTAGAAGTTCCTCAGTTTCTTTGTTGGACTACCTCTATACAAATATGTTAGGCTAGACCACACTCAATTTGTATTGATATTCAAGGGAGTTGTAAACAGAACAGAATCGGAGGTCAGTAGCACAGACGATTTTTAAGTACCTACACAGAAACGCGGTACCAAAATCAATCCAAACGTAAAATACCATAAAAGTACCCGGTTCAAATCCACGTGTTGGATTTTACCGTAGATGCGAACATTATAATAATTTGTAACCAGGCACTGTACAAACCACCCACCCATCTCTCTCTCACTAGTGACGTCACACAATATATACCCTTTGTTGTAACGAGTCTACAACTGCCCGACGCTCAACAATGATTAATACCTTTATACCGAGGACGGACGTCAGCTGTTGTGCTTTTACAGTGTCAAATAACGGACAATGCGTTCGACAGAGTGGAAATTTCTTTTCGAAACAACGTTCCGCGTGCATTTTAATTTGTTGTTTGCGGGTATTGTTGTTCTGTTGCGTGTATTGTTTGAAAAGTAGTCGCTAGTGTCTTTCGTATCTTACGTTTTGTTTATTGTTAATTTAGGCCGTCGTATTGGCAACCTACACCAGAGCTACAATAGACCAGCAAAACCCAAATTATCTGGAGTAATAAACACCGACTACATACTTATGTCTTTATTATAGGCTATACGAAATGCCTGTCATTCATGCAAAATCTCTGGACCTATTGCGCATGCGTCAGGGTCTAGGTCACCTCTACCGCCATCACCCTAACCTGAACCGAGGGCCTCTGAAATAATCAATCAATTAATAGCTTATTTTTCTTTAAATATATCGTTCACGTTGCTAGGTTAAACATTATGCCAAGTTTGAACTAAATCGGTGGAGCCGTTCTGTAGGAATGAATTAGTATTTTGTAACAGAAACAAAATGGCTGAAACGAATCCGCCATTTTGTAAATAATATACCTTAAGTAAAATTCCGAACTTCGGGAAATGGTTTTATGAGTCAAAATAAATGGAAAATCAAGAATAACATTTTTTCCAAAAATGATTGGTTTTCCAGATATCAGCCATTTTGTTTAGAGGACGACCAGCTTTAATGTTCATTTATATTGTGACGTAGCTCATAAATATGTAAATGTATCTCATATAAAATAAAATAAAATGCCCATATAAGTCAGATGTTTCTACGGATGTACGTACAAAGCTGTGTAAACGAGCTTCGTTACGCTAACGACCTTTGAACTGTAATAACATAACTAAGTTTTTATATGAGCCTAGCTGTATCCTTATCATCGAGGATTCCCAGTATTCCTCAAGACATCCATTCTATCCTCAAAAACCTCCTCACGCATCCCTCACAGCCGAGTCAACTAATCCGCCTTCACACATCTCACGTCCTCACCGTGCGTTAACATCACTTATAATTCCCTATTCTGAACTCGTTCGCTGGTTGATTAATCGCCTTCACCTTAACGAGCATACGTGGGATGCTCACATCACCCCAGTGGTGTGAAAATAGGGAAATTTTGGTTCAGAGGTTGGCAACACTTAAACTCATTGCTTTTCTTTACAATCGGTAGCAGTTCAGAAGTGGGAGGTGTTATTTGTGTTTTATACATTACTAGTATCTCCTGTGGTCGAAATTCGACCAATTTTGATGTAAAGTAACAACATTCAACTTGTTTTTCACCTTTTTAATTTATTAAAATTATTCAAATTCTTAATGCAATTGCCATCTCCACGTATCTTAACAATATTACTTTCAATTATCATCAGGGATGACAAAAAATAAAAGCCTAAACAAAACTTCGTAGTTCAATCACACACCAACATACACAGCAACAAATCAGACCTAAAACACATCAACAATATAACCTAAATCATCTGTTGACAGTTGAGTAAAGTAAAGAACTTATTATTTGAAACTCAATCAGGTTATCAGCTGTTTAGAACCAATGATTTCCTATTAATTTAACCTAAGCCAAAGGGATGAAATTTAATAACTACCCTTAAAATAAATAATAATGCACTTACTTTTTTATATTCTAAAAAACTACTCAACTACTAATTTTACTAAAATTTCACAAGTTACACTTATTAGTATCAGGATTTTTTTATAGAGTACAATCACTACAAACACAAGGATTTAAATTAGGTACCTACAGTAAAAATAAGTAGCACTTAATTCCTACAAACTATAGGCATAAGTCTAAAATTTTTTAATGTTATTCTTAATTGATATTAAAAAAAAAAAAACATTTGAAGTTCGATTACTTCAGTCAAAAGGATTAAATGGGATATCCACCCTAAAAATTAAATCAAGCAATAGCGAAGCATTGCCAGGTCCACTAGTACATAAATATATAAAAGTTACTTCAATAGTGCATCTTTCCTATGGAAATTCGATAAAAACGCCTACAAAATATCATTTATTAACGCGGTTTGGTGTAATGTCGCGTTGGCAATATCAGCTGACAGTTTACATAGTTTAGCTCCATATTTCATTAACAATAGTCTATAAACTGTTTAGCCAAACTAATTATGTTTGTATTTCAAAGTTTTAATGAGCGCTTCAGATTAGATAAACCAATAACACAAATTTAATTACAAAATCTACATTGATATGAATTCCAATTATAGTTTATCCTATTTTCTTGTAATTCCGATCATCAATATGCATAAACATAGACTAATATAGTGAAATTAATCCCGTCCAATAGTACAGCTTTAGTCAATCTATGTTCGGCTGCAATTATTTGAAAATTGTTGTATTCTTTTCATTTTTTTTGAGCTATACTTTTTGGCGTTGTGCAAAAATTATGATGTGCATTTTTGTAATGTGCAAGCACAGGGTGGTATCAAAATGCACATGTATGCGCACGCATGTTTTAAGAAAAAGGTTCTATTATTTGCACATGCAAAGTAGTTCTCGTTTAAAAATTTTACTAAGTGTGTACTTCATGGATCGGTCCTAAGGGTAGTGTTGTATTTATTACTATTATTAGTAACTAGAAGGTAAAAATTTGTGTAAAATTTGTAAGAATTTAACTTGAAGTTTTAAAGAAAATAACT
>JAGFPH010001045.1:325550-341787 GCA_018207615.1 Philaenus spumarius
GTTCGATTTTCATTTTTAAAAAAGCATTCTACGCAGTTTTTAAAGCAAAAAAAGAAAATGTACAGGTTTATATTGATTGGTTGAGAAATCTGGAAGATATGTTAAAAAAATACCAAAAAACGAAAATTTGTGAATTTTTAAACAACGATAACTTTTGAATGCGTCGTCCGATTTTCATTTTCAAAAAAGCAGTCGACGCAGTTTTTTAAGCACACAAAATGTATACATGGTTTTATTAAGATTTTTTCGCACACTTTAAAGTTATTTTTAAAAAACATAAAAATTAAAAAAAAAATTAGGTTATTTTTTTTAATTTCTTCGGATTGGCTCGATGGATTAACTCTCAAATCTAATCAGATCTAAGTTTTGATACACCCTTTCGAATGACATGTCGTAGAATTCAATCGGTTGATTCGTTTTTGAGAAACTGTACGACAAAAATTTATTTACACACATACATCCACACACACACACACACACACACGCTCACACACACACACGGTCGGACACCTCGGCGGGAATAGTGAGAATGGCTTCCTGGGACCTCAAAACGTGGAGATTTAATGAAAACTCGACTTTCGAAAATCGGACCGAAATCAATAACTTCCCTTTATTGGTAGCGGGAAGTTAAAAAACATTTTATGAAACAAAAACGAAGATGTTTTTGGTAAAAAACAAAACCTAGCTCAAAAGACAACCGAGCTGTCGGCGAAAATCTTGAAACCTAATTTCTTTCCGTACTATTATTTCTGTTTCTATATTGTTACAGACAATACCAAGAAATTATGTTTCGAGTTTTTAGTTGACTCAGTTGTATTTCGAGCTATGGGAACAATACAAGAACCCCGTTTTGTGTGTTACAAAAAAGTAATTTTTTTGCATCTTAACATGGTTTTGTAACAAAACGTTTGCGGTTTAAGAGAGATACTTGATATTACAAATTTTAAATGGCCGCTATTTTTAAAATATACTAAAAACGTTCTGGTTTTTCGTGGAAAGGTAAAAGGTTACGTAACAATACAGGAAACAGTACACACAGCAGTTCACGTATACAGTACAGGAAACTATGTATATAAGTGTGTTCCACCCCCTAACGGCCGCCTTTAACGTCCGATTTGGTCCACAGGTTGTTTTCCAAGTAGCTCGGACGAGATCGTTAGCCAAAAAGTGAAACCACTGGAAGCAAGTTTCTCGAGATTTTCATACTAGAATGCAATTATCTATATATTTAAAAAAATTCTTGATTTTAGTTCACTCACTTCCTGAAGTTAATACTTAACCGATTTTGATGATTCTTTTTTTATTTAAAAGATAATTTCCAATTCTAAGTCACTGTGAAGCTAAATATTTGATTTACACTTTTATTTAAGTTTTATTCCGAGTTTTAAAAATGCATCAGTAGCCTATGCTACAACTAGGCTAAATAGGAGATAGTGTAATTTGATTTTAAACAGCTGATAAACTAATTGAGTTTCAAATAAATAAGTTGTTTACTTTAAACTTACTCAAATGTCGACAGATGATTTGATTTAGGTTATGTTATTGTTGGTGTGTTTTAGGTCTGATTTGTTGCTGTGTAGGCTTTTTATTTTTGTAATGTTTATTGTTGATTCAGTAATCAGCTGTAGTCTCTAATATTTTCATTGACAGTTTATTTCAAATTTTAAATAAATTTTTAGGTTAGGTTTTTATTAAAGTGTAGACCTGAGCCTTGCTGACTATACAACGGGTTCCAACGGCACACAACCACACAACGGGTTTCAACAGGGAGTTGGGGGGGGGGGGGTGGTTGGCGTGCGGAGCACGCAGGCGTCTCCTCTAGTTTTATGGTTTAATATAAAACAATTATTATATGTGATTATTGTGCATATTTTGTTTTTTACACGACCTTGTAACCCGTCTCGTTCCTACGAAATAGATGAAAACATGAAGTACCGCAAAAGCAACCGGTTTAAGTACTGCGGAGGATTTTACCGTGGAGGCATCTTCTGATTGGAGACCGACGTGTGATATGTAATTTGCTAAGCGCGTTTGACCGTTGCTAGCAGAACTAAGCAAAGATGGAGGCGGAGGTAACAAACGAATTCTACAAATATACTTCGTACACGTAGGCAGCTATTCAGCGCCTTCGTGAGTAGATAAATTTCCCAAATAGTCTGTTGAAACAGTAAAACTAAAAGTTTACGTTATTAACTTAATTTTGAAAATTCGCTCAACTCCCGTCTCCGGTTCAGTTGAGTGATCCAATCCTTATATATAATTCTGTAAGCAAAATTTTAGATTCAAAATTGTGGGAATTTGGTAAATCGGAGGATGATGGGAGGGGTTTCAAATTAAAATTATCAATTCATGGAACGAGGGAAAAATATAAGTTTTTTCTAAAATTAAAAACTAAGGGGTTTTTGAGATCCCCGAAAAACTAAAAATCCCCATAAGAAATACATGAGAATTTAAAAACATACAACAGCTGTTCTACAGTTTACATTAAAACATTTGGTGTTAAATAAATAAATTAAAAACATAAAACAGCTGTTCTGCAGTTTACATTAAAACATTTGGTATTAAATAAATAAATTAAAAACATAAAACAGCTGTTCTGTAAAATAATATGACAGTTAAAGTAAATTATAATTTTAAATAAAATCTGCTACTTATTAACCTATAAAAGATAAACGTTGACATACACATAGATAAACCTTATAAGTGTGATTTTTGGAAGGTTGTATGGCTGTCCTATTAACTGTTCATACATTTATACTAATATCATAAAGAGGTAAAGTTTGTTTGTATGTAGGGGGTAATCTCTGGCACTACTGAACCGATTGAAAACATAGTTTTACTGATAAAAAGCTACACTTTACCTGAGTATTATAGGCTATAATTCGTTTCGATAAAAACCAATTTTTTATTTCAATATTTGTAAATTTAGTCGGAAAAAATTCTTAGTTTAGGCTTAGAATGATAAACCAACACGACATGTATAATTTACATTTATTACTATAACAATAAATTGAATAAAAGAACAGATAATATATAGCTGACTGTTCCAATATTTCCATTAACAGCTGATTTAAAAATTTGAAGCAATTATTTTTGTATTTCTAGATTTTAGGTTAGGGTTTTAAAGTGCAGACCTGAGCCTTGCTGGTTCTTTTAACCATTATTATAACTGCTGTTATGAAATATAAGAAATAATTTGATTTGAACATTTATCATTATTTATTATCTTAATTTTGAGGTTATTATTATTATTATTAATCATATAACTTTATTATAAATAAAACATAACATTTGTTTTTAGAAGGTTCCATTCGGGGTTGGCGTGCGGAGCACGCAGGGGTCTCCCCTAGTTATTATTATTTGTCCTTTGTTTATTTACTCACTCGTTATGATGTGCTAGTTGCTTGTAAAAAATCTTCGCCCATCATCTCATTATAGTCTAGTTTTCAGTTAACAAATTACAAAAGTGGATTCGCTCCGGCTCCACAAATCCATCGCCATAACTGCAGAGTGTTTCTGCAAACTGCTATAGTTCGATTTTAAATTGCTTTACAAACTTTACCGCGCTATTGAAACTTACCAAGCAGGAAGACTAGGTGAAGTTTGAAAGAGGATGAAGTGAGAACATTAGTTTTACTTAGGTTTAAAATGATCAGTCTAACAACACTGACAGACTTTTTAATTATTTTTATTTATAAAACGCTATTATCATGATATGTAGATACTTTTATTTACGTCTCCCTACCCTTATAGTGGGTGCGTACTATCTGCATCTTTTCAAGAGGGTTATGGCGTCCTTCATGGTCTCGAGATAAACTACTGCTAACAACAAATAAGGTATAAACGTATACAGGATGTCCCTCGAAGTCACTTTCACCGCTTGTAATGCTGGCGAAAATGATCTATACTAATATTATAAAGAGGTAAAGTTAGTTAGTTAGTTTGTTTGTTTGTTTGTATGTAGGGGGTAAACTCTGGCGCTACTGAAACAATTGAAAACATATTTTTACTAATATTAAATATTAATACAAGTTTCTCTATCCCTGAGTAATATAGAATATAATTCGTTTTGATAAAAACAAATTTTATTTCAATATTTGTAAATTTATTTGGAAAAATTCTTAGGTTAGGCCTAGGACAAGGCCATTCATTAACAGCTGATTTCAAACTTTGAAACCATTATTTACATTTCTAACTTTTAGGTTAGGTTTTTATTAAAGTGCAGACCTGAGCCTTGCTGGTTCTTTTAACCTTTATTATAGCTGATGTTATAAAATATACGAAATAATTTGATTTGAACATTTAACTTTATTTACCATCTTAGCTTTGGGGTTATTATTAATAATTTTATAAAGAGGTACAATTTGTTAGTTTATTTGGTTGTGTGTGGGGGGTAATCTCTGGAACTACTGAACCGATTGAAAAAATAGTTTCGCTAGTTAAATCTACACTATCCTTGAGTAACATTGGTTAGAGTTCATATTGATTTAATTTTTAAAACAACCCCTAAAACAATAAATATTAATTGTAACACTTTTCTTAAAGCTAGAGAGCTGAAATTTCGTACATTATTTCTTACAAGATACATAGAAAAAGTAAACTAGATTTGTATTTTGTCGCGTGCTGCTAAGGGGTGAAATTGTGATAACAACCCATGAAACAATAAAAATTAATTGTTATATTTTCCTTAAAGTTAGTCACCTGAAAATTTGTACATTTATTATTTCTTACAATATACATAAAAAAAGTATTTTGTCGCGTCCTCCTACGGGGTGAAAATATAGTAAAAAAGTTGATTGTTAAACTTTCCTTAAAACTATAGAATAAACCCTTAATAAATTAAGGAATTTAAAAATAAGAAACCACTATGTTAGGCCTACATCCTAATTAAAATAAATGAGACACATTAGAATTTAATAGTAGGGCCTATTTATACAGAATAACCTGTTTGCATTTTCTTCGACCCGAGACAACGCGGGGGTTGGAGAGCGAAACGAGCAGGGGGCAGAGCCCTCTAGTATTTTATAAAAACAATATTTACACATCAAAATCGAATTTAAGCAAACAATTTTATCACAAACAAAACTCACACAAAAACATACATGGACTGTTTACATCAGCCCAGGGTACAGTATGAATTATATAAAAAAACAAGTACCACCTTTCACTTCTGAAATACGATCGTAAAGAAATTCCTTGAGTGGAAGTGCTGCCAAACTCTAAACCAAAATTTCCCTATTCTCACACCACTGGGGTGATGTGAGCATCCCACGTATGCTCGTTAAGGTGAAGGCGATTAATCAACCAGCGAACGAGTTCAGAATAGGGAATTATAAGTGATGTTAACGCACGGTGAGGACGTGAGATGTGTGAAGGCGGATTAGTTGACTCGGCTGTGAGGGATGCGTGAGGAGGTTATTGAGGATAGAATGGATGTCTTGAGAAATACTGGGAATCCTCGATGATGAGGAAACAGTTAGGGTCATATAAAAACTTAGTTAAGTTATTACTGATCAAAGGTCGTTAGCGTAGCGAAGCCCGTTTACACAGCTTCGTACGTACATCCGTAGAAACTTCTGATTTACATTTTATTTTATTCTATCTGAGATCTATATATATATAAAAGGGAAATATAAAACTCACTCACTCAGTCACTCACTGACACACTCATCACGATTTCTCAAAAACTACTGAACGGATTGAAATGAAATTTGGTATGTAGCTTCCTCTAGGGCCATAGGTGCTCACTAAGAAAGGGTTTGAAAAAATTCGAAATTTTAGGGAGGATCAAAGTTATTAAATCACTATTTTTTCAAAACTACCGAACGGATTGGACTGAAATTTGGTATGTAGCTTCCTATAGGGCCATAAGTGTTCACTAAAAAAGGGTTTCAATAAATTCGAAATTTTAGGGGGGGTTTGGGGGGATCAAAGTTATTAAATCACGATTTCTTCAAAACTACCGAACGGATTGGAATGAAATTTGGTATGTAGCTTCCTCTAGGGCCATAGCTGCTCACTAAGAAAGGGTATGAAAAATTTCGAAATTTTAGGAGGGGTTTGGGGGGGATCAAAGTTACTAAAATCATAATTTCAGATATTTTATTGTTATGACAATGTGCTTTTATTATTTAAGATCTATATATATAAAAGCCAAGTACCACTCGCTGACTGAACACTTAAAAAGAATACAATTACGTTAAAAAGACAGAAAATACTAACCACCACTTGCAACGCCGTACGGGTCAGCTAGTACATTTATGTTTATGAGCTACGTCACAATATAAATATAAAGTTGATGATCATTTTAGGCTTCCTGAGCTAATAACTTTAAAAATGTTACATCCATTAATTTTTTAGTTGCATATATTTGTTCTACAAAAAGACCTATCGAACACTTTTGGATTGGGATACAATTACTATATTTGACGGATTTCTTTAAAAAATGCTTGCAAAACGAACCAATTTGGCTTGCCATTCTGGGAAGTTTGCATTGAAACTTGTAGGCTTAAACCGGTTAAGGCATAGCAAAATTATGACATTATGACACAAAATAAATAATGTATCATAAAATATATATGTAGATCTAAGACAAGCAACAATTAGTATTGTATTGTTTTTGGTCTATTAAGTGTTAACTAAACGCTCCGAAAGTGAGTCCGCAATGAAACTTGACAGTTCGTAAATAGTTTTAAATTGAAAAATATCTCAAGATATTACTCCCCTTAAACATAGTAAGAACAGTATCTTATAAATACAGATTTCAAGTCCTCCCCCCTAAAGGTAAACCACTACTTGAAGTCAAATTTGCCACACCTTTCCTTCTTCGATATAAGTAATTGTAAATTTTCAAAACAATCACCAAATTACATTTAAACTGATAATACAAGGCAATGACTACTTTGTGAATTTTAATGCTGTATTAATTTGTAATCAGGCACCGTACAAACCACCCACCCATCTCTCTCTCACTCGTGACGTCACACAATATATACCCTTTGTTGTAACAACTCTACAACTGCCCGACTCTCAACAATGATTAATACCTTTATACAGTGGACGGACGTCAGCTGTTGTGTTTTTACAGTGTCAAATAACGGACAATGCGTTTGACAGAGTGGAAATTGCTTTTCAAAACTACGTTCCGCGTGCATTTTAATTTGTTGTTTGCAGGTACTGTTGTTCTGTTATGTGTATTGTTTGAAAAATAGTCGCTAATGTCTTTCGTATCTTACGTTTTGTTTATTGTTAATTTAGTCCGTTGTACCGGCAGTCTACACTAGAGCTACAATAGACTACCGAAACATTCACGCAAAATCTCTGGACCTACTGCGCATGCGTCAGGATTTAGGCCACCTCGACCACCAAATAACCTGATCCGAGTGCATCTTAACCAAACAAACATAAATTCCATTAAAACGTCAGAGTATACAAAAACTTTTTGCATTTGCTTCGCTTGTCACCCCGGTTGTTCAAGACAGAAGTGAGTGACCAGTAATCTATTATATAAAATTCAAATACCATTCACTGACTCAATCATCACAATATCTCAAAAACCACTCAACAGATTGGAATGAAATTTGGTATGTAGCTTCCTCTAGTGCTGTAGGTGCTCGCTAAATAAGATTTTTTTAAATTCCAAATTTCAGGTGGAATTTGGGGGGGGGGGTCAAAAATTACAAAAAAAAACACCGATCGGATTGGAATGACATTTGGTATGTAGCTAGGGCCCTAGGTGCTCGCTAAGAAAGGTTTAAAAAAAATCGGATTTTTAGGCAAAGTGGGGGGGGGGGGGGTTTGGGGAGGTCAAAGACACTAAAAATCCCCAAAAGAAATATATAGTAATAATATATTTATTGATATATATTTTTGGTTAATATCCATTTAACTTTGATTTGTCTATCCGTGCAAAGCCGGGTCGGACCAGCTAGTCTATAGGCTGCTTTGTCATGACTGAATGACAAAAAAATATAACGAAATTTACATTTATTACCATAGCAACTAACTTAGCAAGTTTAGACTCAGTTAAATACCGATCATAACCACCAGCTTTTTTAGGTGTGGTTAGTATAATAACATAAATGAGTAAACGGTACCATTAACTGGCACATACTATCTCACAAACATATTTAAATTACTAAACAGATTCACTGTGACTTGTAGGGTGGGGTAAGAGAGGTGATAATTATTAAAGTAGGAGATTAACTAATAAATATTATTATTATTAGCTAGAGAGAAAACTATTCGATCGATTTCGAACAAATTTGCACCAGACATGGCAATTAGGACTGTACAGATGACCGAAAAAAGGTTTTGAAAATTTTGAAAAACAACCCCTTTTAGGCAAAAAAAACCCCAAAAATCAGTTATTATTATTAGCTAAACAAGAAGTTTTTGAAATATCCTTTTTTTTTGCATATAGTAGGGTACATTATGGGCTGCAAATAAGCAAAATTTTATCAAAATCGTTAGAGCCGTTAAAAAAAATTATAACTGATTTTTTGTGGTTTTTGGCCTAATTGATACGTTTGGTGCAAATTTGATCGAAATCTATCGAATAGTTTTCTCACGAGTGTTGTATACATACAGACATACAGACATTTGTACAAACAGACATTTTGCAAAAACCACTTTTTTGGACTCATTGGGTCCCAAAATGGATTTTCCACAAAAATCTCAACATCGAATTTTTTTGCGATCACTATACTTTCTCTATACTATAGTATAGGGAGAAAGTAAAAAGGATGAATGTGTAAAATTGAGTTGGCAGTTTGTCCAGACATCAAACCTTCGGAACACTACAGTGAGCGTTATTGTAACTTTTATCATTGAATTTACCTTTCCAACCCAACGTTGAAGTTTCTCTTTCCCTTTCAACAAACACCTCACACTTTAGCCACGTGACTCCTGTAATACTACACATTTATCTGTCCGCCATTGTAATTCATTTAATACGAGCTGCTTTAAAGGTTGAAAGCCGTATAATCCACAGCCGAGTAAATCCGTTGACAAATTATTTCCATTTTAAAGGTTCTCTGGCGCATGCGTAACACAAAGTTGCCCATCCAAGCGGGAAAGCTCAGCAGGTAATAAACTTACAAATAATTATATATTATACTAGGTGGCCCGATCCGGCTTTGCAAGGATAGACATAATAGACAAATCAAAGTTAAATGTATATTAACAAAAAATATATATAAATAAATATATTATACTATGTATTTCTTATGGGGATTTTTAGTAACTTTAAGCCCCCAAACCCCCCTAAAGTTTTGAATTTTTTTTTGAAAGCCTTTCTTAGCGAGCACCTAGTGCCCTAGAGGAAGCTACATACAAAATTTCATTCCAATCCGTTCAATTTTTGTTTAATAACTTTGACTCAACCAAAGCCCATCTAAAATTTCGAATATTTTTTAAACCTTTCTTAGCGAGCACCCATGGACCTAGAGGAAGCTACATACCAAATTTTGTTCCGATACGTTCGGTAGTTTTTGAGATTTCGTGATGAGTCAGTGAGTGAGTGGTATTTGGATATTATATACATAGATTATACAAATATGCAAATTTTTAAGTATATTCCTATGGGGGGGTCATAGACGCACACTAAGAAAGGATTTTGCAGAATATTTATTTTAAAGCGTAAAAGTGGTGAAATTTCGGAATTCACTCAAAGAGTTAAATTAGATAAAACAGCTGTTCATATTAAAACCTTAGTAATACATGACAGTTTACATTAATTACCATATCAACCAAATTAGCAAATTTAAAATCAGTTTATTATTATTCACAACCGAAAGCTTTTACTTTCTCGCTATACCATCGTACAGAGAAAGTATAGTGTTCGTAAAAAAATCGATGTTGAGATATTTGTGGAAATATCCGTTTTGGGACCCCCTGAGTCCAAAAAGAGTGTTTTTTTACAAAATGTCTGTCTGTATACTATTCGATCGATTTCGAAGAAATTTGCACCAAACATGTCAATTAGGCCTGTATTGATGCATGAAAAAAAGTTTTGAAAAACAGCCCCCTTTTTTGCCAAAAAACCCCTAAAAATCAGTTATTATTTTTTTATAAAAAAACTGGCTTTAACGATTTTGAAAAAAATAGGTTATTTATAGCCCTTAGTGTACCCTACCATATGCAAAAAACCGCATATTTCAAAAAAGTTTCGTTTACCTAATAATAATAATAATAATAGTCTATGTTATTTTTGGGATTTTTTTAGCCGAGAAGGGGGTTGTTTTCAAACTTTTTCAAAACCTTTTATCGTGCATCTGTGTAGGACTAATTGACATGTTTGGTGCAAATAATATGTATTACTTATTCTCGGTATATTATAATACGTCTACTAATCCTGTTTTATGGTATTATCTTACCTTGTTCTACCGCAGTTTCGGGTATTCACCCATCATCAGGAACAATTTACAAAAAACACATAAATATATATTGCACACAAAAAGCACACAATACACATTTCACTCCATGCGGAGGTCGTAAAAAGTTAGAAAGTAAAAACATGCGGAAAGTCCACGCACTATTCCGACATCGTGCACTTTCGGTAGTTAGATAGATACTGGTAGATAGATGAGTCCTTGTTTTGCATTTATAAATTATATATATTTTATTTAGGGAAATTTTAAAAGCATTAAATTCTACTGCGACCGTGTTAACATTAATATCTTCTATTTAATTTTCATTAAAACGTCTAAACTTACTAGCTTGTTTTGATGCGATATTTACTTCTGTTGTTCGTTTCCAAATTCGTTGCAATTACCATTTTTATTACAATGGTTTGACTCTAAATAACTTTTTAGATTCAAGGAAATTTGGACTTTGACTATTACGAAATTACATGATTTACATTGTTAAAAGTTTCTTTCGTTTTTAGTTTTTTTTTTACATAGCCTATATATTAAACATATAAAAAGTTTGTATCAAAAATTTAACTACTAAAAAGCAATGATTTCGTAGTGTTTCTTTATTTAAATTTCCACCTATATTTTTATAGCTGATTTTAAAAGATTAAATGGTACATATAAATTATTGCTCTGTGGAAAATAACGTACTGTTTAAAACAACACTCCATCCCCTCTATTAGTAGGCAGAGGTGAGTAGGAAATTAATGTCCAAATTCGTTGTGTATTATAGTAAGAATTTAAAAATAAATGCGTAGGTACCTTACATATGGAGATTGAGTTAAAATAAAATGTATCAGATACATAAACAAGGACAAGTTTGAAACTATTATTTAATGGCACTAAATAAGACCAACTCATTTTTGTCTGGAACGTGTTCAAATTGAATGACATACATGGATAGGCAAAATAATAGGTTTTTTCCATTTTGTAGAGTAGGTTGAATATTGTAATAATTTAGATTTATTTTGATCGCCATTTAGTGATAACTATCCTGAAAAACCTCAAATGAGTTTGTATTTTGCTTTTGTGATGCATAGTACGTTTGCCAGACACTTGTGAAAAGTAAATAGTTAATGACTTACTTATCGATTGAAAACATATATTATTTGAGGTTTAAGATAAACTATGTTAATAATTATTACACTTTAATTGGACAATTAAGTTTAAATACTAACGTATTCATATATAATAATTGTTATCTGCTTGAAATTTACATTTGTGATTTTACAAAAACGTTTTATATTTAAAATTTTTGAAATTTTATAGTTTATGATATTTTTTTATTATAAAGAATTATATAAATAGAAGATTATAAGAATTAGGTTGTAGATGTTAAAAAACTAACCAAACTTTATTTTGGCTAGCTAAACAAAGAGTTAAGTAGTGGGGGGAAAAAAGTGAAACTAGAACTATAAAATACATAATAAATAAGTTCAAATAAAAAATATTACAATATAATGTTCATTGAGATTTGAAGCTCACTAAATGTAATATTTTACTAATGTTTGGATAAAGAAGATGTGCATCTGGTGTGTAGAGAGTTCTTGCAGTATTGATTCAAACTATCAATTGAAAAAAATTACCAAATATGTTCTTTGTACGTTTACAATACAATTTCAGACCAATTAACTCAGTTTCCCTTAGTTAATATTAGTTTTTTTATGATGATCTTTAAATATTATAATTATTCATTTCTGGGCGTTCTTCTACAAGTAATAAAAGTCTGAAGATATCAATTTAGTTGATATAAACATAGACATAAATTGATTATATATACGAGTGAATTGGTTATATGTATTGTACTTACTCATGTAAAACAATATTTTATTTCTTTTATTATTAATTAATTTACAAAATATTTTCCACAATTTTAATAATTAATTTGCTGATAAAAAACTATTATTGATATATAAACAAACTTTTTCAGAAAATGGCATCTACATTGCTCTTAATATTATTTAATCATGACAGATCTGCGATCATAATATTCAACTAGTTTTCTTGTAAAATTTCCTTCGAAATATTACCTTGGTTTTACAAAGTGTTGGTTTAAGACTGAGACTGGTAAAACATTTATTTCAGAAACAATTACATGTAAAATATATTTAAAAAATTATCTAGTGGTAAAAACTGATGAAGGTGGTTGGAGCAGATACAAGCTCTCATGGACGAATGGCTTGTTAAAATAAAAAATATATAAATTGTTTCTGAAATAAATAAATGGTAAACTTATACTCAGTGATAAGTATAAACGAATTACATCTTTATAAATGTTACGGTTTAGGTCAAACATGATCAAACTTTGCATTGAATAAAAAAATCGTTTAAAATTTGTGCACACGGGAATTCTTCAAACTCTACTGATTATTACACATAACCTAAGAGTAACGGCATGGTTGAGCACTTTTAATATTAATAAATGTATATACCGATATAAAATCGTACTGGCCTGCAAAATTATACTTTCGTCCCTAAGAATTAAAAATATAATATAACGAAATTGAAGGCTGCAGGTTACGCGTTTTAGTGTTCGAATAGCGAATGACATTGTGGACTGTGTAGTCTGTATACAGTGCGGCGAGGCGGTGGGTCCATGGTGACGTCACGTCTCCGAGCCGGGCGGCGGGGACCTACGCGTCACCCCTACCGTGTATTCTAGTATCCGTGGAATGATTGATCTTTCATTTAAAACAAACCGCGTGCAAAACGGTTAGTGAAAACCTCAAGTGAACTCTTCAAAGAAGTGCAAAGTTGAAATTTTACCCCATGTTACATTGCCATAAGAAAACTTTTAATCTTGTGTTTTAAATGGTTACTGACCGGATACGAAAATCTAAGGTAAAATGTGCAAATATAGGGGTTATTCCCTTTCATTTGACACTACCCGCGTGTAAATCGTTTAAGTGGAAGTGTCACACGTTCTTCAGGAAGATTTTTAATTTTGTGTTTTAATATACAGGATGGTGAGGTTTGAACGCATTCAAATTATTGGGTATAGCCGTGTATATTTAGATATCTATCTTACATTTTCCACTGTGTAATCATCATTTCCTTGAAAATATCAGAGTAGACAATAATCTTTTTGCATTGGCTTCGCCATGGCTCGCCGCAGGTGTAGGTGAGCGAAGCGAGCAGCAACCAGTTTCTCTGTATATATATGTGTTATTATAATTGTTTTATTTTCTATTTAATGCTAAAGTTAATCCTTAAATCCACCTTTACGTATTGCACTCGCCAGACCAAAGTAAAGCCGAGTAATCCCGACTAATCCTGAGCTTAGCCGAGTGCGACAAAGGACTTTCGTTACTTTGATAGCTAAAGTTGGCTTTCACTTTTACGGAAAGTTTGCCACAAAACTTGATTACTGTAAAGCTAGGGGAAAAATAATGTTCATCGTACACTCAAGTCTAGCGCACTAAAGAAACTGGACGAAAACTTACACGGATTTGAAAATCTCACCTGTAAACTATGGCCAAAGGTTTGTCGATTCGGTTTGAAAAATTTAGCGAAACCAGACCAAAATAATTCGACCACTCAGCCGGACCGTTGGAGCAAATTTCCAAAATTAAATTTATAGGCCTATGTTTTAATGTTTCAACCAACAATTTGTTAAATAGGTCTATTCACGACGGTGCTGAATAGCTGCTAAACGGTTCGCACGCCACTCCGCATGTTGGGGGTGTTTTCAATACACAGTGCATTGTGTGCATCCACACCAACCCCCATATTGGCAGTAACTTCAATACACAATGCATTGCGTGCTTTGCACGCCTACCCCCGTATTAGAAGTATCTTCAACACACAATGCATTGCGTGCTTCGCACGCTATTCCGCATATTGGGAGTATTTTCAAGACACTGTGCATTGCGTGCCTCGCTCGCCAACCCCCGTATTGGGAGTATATTCAATACGCAACGCATTTCGTGCTTCGCACGCCAACCCAACGGTAAAATCCACCACACGGCTTTAAACCGGGTTCTGGTATGGTATTTTACGTTTTGATCGATTTTGGGGTACCAAGCTAGCTATAAGGTCACGTACAAAAACAAAATGTGCTGAAATAACATCCTACATTTATATTTTTAGAAAAAACTCTAAAAAAATCATTCTCGTAGGAAAATCTTAAGAATAGTTACTTCCGGTCAAAAAATGTGCTCCCGGTTGTTGGATGGATTTTTTTGGCTAACGAACTCGTCCGAGCGACGTAGTCAACCAACGTGTAACAAATTTGGACCAATCGGGCTAAACTGGGGCCGCTAGAGTGCGAACACTTATATACATATATGTGGGTTATGGTTTGGTTTCGAGGATGTACCTTTAAAAAAAAAAACAGTTTTTTTAATTGAACAAAATTTTAATATAACTTTAAAACTTATTAATTATTCAAAGTACTTTTGATGTGCACTGAGTGCAACCTCGACTAACACTAGTTGGCTAAAATCCTCTAAATAACATATATATATGATTTTTAATGACATCCCAAAAAGTGTTCTGGGGACCATGATCGGTGCTTATTTGCTACTCTCGACCTTAGGTCTTATAATCCCTGCAATAGCTTATTTACCTATGGACATTCGCTAATAACTACAATTTGGAAAAGTAAACAATATAGTGCACTATAC
Source organism: Philaenus spumarius (assembly GCA_018207615.1). Lineage (NCBI taxonomy): Eukaryota > Metazoa > Arthropoda > Insecta > Hemiptera > Aphrophoridae > Philaenus > Philaenus spumarius. Next base: position 340,591 of record JAGFPH010001045.1, read on the forward strand.
GCGTGTCCTGTGTAGTCTGCTAAAAGCTTTGTTTTATGATTGCACAAAAATCGTGACTTTTTTACTTTCTCCACCCTATACGTTAAAGAACTGAAGGGTTACAATATAATTTTAAATTTCTTAATCCAAATATTCCTGAACTAACTTCAGCACTGATGCTATTGGCATGATAGTTCCAGGTCAGCTTGTTATCTATGGTAAGACCCAAGAACTTTATTGAATTTACTTCTTCAAGTTCTTTTTCTCCAAGAAAGACACTTAATGTCTGAAAAGTGTTTCACCCTATATAGGGGCCTCGTGTCTTTGTGGACACTAAATCCATAGACGATATTTTGTAAATTAATTGTTTGTAATTTTATTTATGGAATAAATAATAATATATATACCAGGAAGTGTAAGAATTCCAAATTACCTAAAGACATTTTCACACCACTGGAATTCCCTCAGTCCTGCTACCGGCCTTCTACCCCAGATACCTTATAAACAATGTTGAAGGTAATAAATTTAAATAATGTTTGAATTTGAAACACACAACAATCGATATAATACTACATTTTTACTTTCTCCACCCTATACGTAGTATATGGAGAAAGTATTGTTTTCGTAAAAATGTTCGAATTTGAATTTTCAGTTGAATTATCTGTTTTGGTGCTCCCAGAACCCCAAAAAATGGTTTAGTGCAATTATCTGTGTTGGTGCTCCCTGAACCCAAAAATATTTTTAGTGGATTTTTTTGTTTTGGTGCTCCCTGAACCCAAAAAAGTGTTTTTAGAGTGGTGTCTGTCTGTCAGTCTGTCAGTATGTATACACGACCAGAGAGGACACTATTGGTCCGATTTTCATGAAATTTGTTATGCATGTACTAAACCCTAATATCTCTAGACGTTTTTTTCATTTTTTGGAATTTTTAATTTTTAAGGGTAATTTACTCCTAAAATCCCATAAAAAACGACAAAAATGCAAATTTTTCAAAAACGGCTCAAACGATTTTGATCAAATTTTCAGTATTTATAGTGCTTAAGATGCCAAACAAAATGACACCACCCGCTTTTATCAAACCTTCGGCGTTTTATAATTATGGGGAAATGTTCAAAAATAAACAAGTTTATGTTGTCAATCTAGCATCGCGGCGGCGGCCGCACGGGGTAGTACCATGGTAGCGATCACGGCCAGTAATTCAAAGGTCGCGCGATCGAA
>JAGFPH010001046.1:15641-36902 GCA_018207615.1 Philaenus spumarius
ATCAAAAACAAGATGGCGTCGTCACAACTCGGTGCAAAAACCCAGGATTCGGATGTCGGTGCATATTACGTCATCAAAAACAAGATGGCGTCGTCATCTATCGCAACTCGGTGCAAAAAACGTAGTCCCATAAGAGCCCATGTTGGGCCTATCCTCCCGCTATGACTACTCTTATGCTCTTTCGAGAACTAAAGTTGGTGCAATGTTTGCGCACCATCGTACAACTTAACTTCGCTCGCGACCGCCTGATTGAAACACAGCGAAAACTAATCACAATGAAAATGCAATTCCCCCAAAAAAAACCAGCCGCAAACAAGTCTTTATTGACCTTACCGGCTTGGAATGTTTGGATTTAGGTCAAGACTGGTTCACAGTGGAAACCGCAACCTGCCCCCGGCGTCGCGATCCTGTGCATGACTGTGAACGGATGATTTGTAAACTACGCGTTTTGGGTGAGACGATCAAATCGTCGAAGACGATTTAGACTGGCGAAATATTAATGTTATTTTTCGTTTAGGAACGCCGTCCACTACACTGACCGGAGGGTATTAATAGTTCAAATTCATTTATGTTTGAGTTTAAAAAATGGTACTAAAATTCAATATAACACATAGTCGTTTGGTAATAATAGTACTAAAAAATAGTCATACTTGTGAATTTGATTTACGATCATATCGTATCATGTACCACTATTTATAATTTAAAATACATACATTTAATTATTACTAACTATATAAACACATTTTTGGAAACCTTACCACCTTTATTCTTTAAAAAGAGGAAAGAGATATACTATACTGACGTACAAACAGCCATGCTCTCTAAGCCATAAAATCGACCCTCGCTCCTACACGCGCAGACACACGACCTACCTGCTTAATGGTTCTCCTATGAATCACCAACTAGCCCTTGTGCTACAAAATCACATTTTCCTAACCGTTAACTTTACTACATTTTTACTCTAATTACTGAACTGTAAATATTATTCCTCGCAAAATGAGTCCAAACACGGTACAATTGTGACAACTCTAAGCGGTTTTACGGTCAGTAGGTTACAAAATCATAAATTTGACTACTTAAAAATTGTTATTGACATTTTATTTGAATTAGCTGGATCACAATAACATACATAACTGCCGTTATTCTAGAAGTAATTTCAAACGTTTGCAACAAACAAAGCAACTAAAAAATCTAAATAAATATAACAGTGAACTATACTATAAGAGTGTATATTTTTATAAGAGTAAAATAAAAATAATTACAAATTCATTTTGTGATGTTAGTGTACAATAACTAATAAATCAATAAAATAACATTATAAAACTAACACAAGCAAATTAACATAACAATCCTATGTTAAGAAGGCTTCTTAAGTGTCTTCTAAAATTTCCAACGTACACATTTCCTCTGTTGCGTCTTTCATCTGTACTTAAATTTTCCAATTTCTTAATAAGACAGGGCTATTGTTTTTGTCATTTTTGTTTACTACCGTCTTGTTTGGAAATTTATTTAGCTTCATTTTAAATTAACTTCCGTATTGGCATAGTAAGTTAACATTTTTATAAAAATAGTATTTGGCTTAACATTGGATGGCGGAGTAAATATGCTTGTGATAATTTTACTCTTAGTATACCTTCCTTGTTAGGCCTACATAGATTCTGATTTATTTTTTGGCATATATTGGAATTTTAAGAAGACACTTTTAAGAAGCCTCCTCTCCTTTTCTTTCGATATTGCTATGTAAAAATGCTTGTGTTAGTTGTATCATGTTATTCTATTGATTTATTAGTTATTGTACAGTAACATTGCAAAATGAATTTCTAATTATTTTTATTTTACTCTTAGTATACGTTCACTGTTATATTTATTCCGATTGTTTAGTTTCTTTGTTTTTTGCATACGTTTGAAATCACTACTAGAATTACTGTAGTTATGTATGTTATTGTGATCGTGCTAATTCAAATAAAATGTCAATAACAATATTTAAGTAGTCAAATTTTAGATTTTGTAACCTACTGACTATAAAACCGCTTAGAGTTGTCACAATTGTACCATGTTTGGACTCATTTTGCGAGGAATAATATTTACAGATCAGTAATTAGAGTAAAAATTTAGTAACGTTAACAGTTAGAAAAATGTGATTTTGCAGCACAAGGGCTAGTTGGTGATTCATAGAAGAACCATTAAGCAGGTAGGTCGTGTGTCTGCGCGTGAGGGAGCGAGGGTCGAATTTATGGATTAGAGCGCATGGCTGTTTGTACAGAATATAATGCTGATATTGGGACATGCATTCACCCTATAGAAAACCTATTTGCAAAATCACAAAACAACCCCGGCCCTCTCAAACCTCCCCCGTCTCAAAAATTTGTAATGGCCAGATATAGCTCGCGATACATCTAATTGAAGCCCTTTATCGGCTTTATAAAAATCGTTCGCTACGTTCAAAAATTATATATTGTAAGTTATTTATTGGTTGCTATGGCAACGAATTACGATTTCAAGAAACATGTGTTTCGGTTCATCAATTTAAATTAAGAGACGATCGGTTCCGTCCGGCGTAGTTAGGACATTATCGTCGAGCTCTGAAATATTGTGTGGTACTCACGAGCGTGGACCTGAGATTTACCGGCGCTAAGACTGCTGGCGTTGGCCACGGCTGTACTAGCCATGTCACTAATATGTTTTGCGAAACTATCAACCCTCCGATTTTTCCGAAATGCCGACTTTCAAATCCCAGTGGATCACCTCGGTAACATCATTCAATACTATTGTTAAACACACTTACTAATCTATACTAATATTATAAAGAGGTAAAGTTTGTTGTTTTGTTTGTTTGAATGTAGGGGGTAATCTCTGGCACGACTGAACCGATTGAAAAAATAGTTTTACTAATAAAAAGCTAAACTATCCCTGAGTAACATAGGCTATAATTCATTTCGATAAAAACCTTTTTATATTTCAATATTTGTAAATTTAGTCGGAAAATTCTTAGATTAGGCCTAGAATGATAAACCAACACATGTATTTGCATTTATTACTATAGCAACCAATTGAATAAAACAACAGATAATATAGCTGTTAGCTCCAATATTTCCAATAACAGCTGATTTCAAAATTTGAAACAATTATTTTTGTATTTCTAGCTTTTAGGCTAGGGTTTTAACGTGTAGACCTGAGCCTTGCTGGTTCTTTTAACCATTGGGGGTTGGCGTGCGGAGCACGCAGGGGTCTCCCCTAGTTTTTAATAAAGAGAACTTCCGTATTTTCAAGAGAAGAGATGTAGACCGATGTTTTTAGAAATGCATTTAAAATAAGCGACAGGGCAAAACCAATGCACTGTGCCGTGCGGGTTGCGTTCTTTCCCCAGGTCCAGCACAGTACATTCAACAAACATTCAATGTTTGTTCATCAGTCTAGGCCTAACTTAAAATTATCGTATGTATATTTAACTTATTTTACCTGCCTTAACGGCAACATACGTACAATAATTTTAGGTTAGGCCTAGTCTGATGAACCAACATTTTATGTTTATTGAATGTATTTACAATGAACGGACATTTAACTGTGTTCAACACTAGAATAAGTATAGGCTATCAATCAATTTTTTTCAGTTTATTTGTGTAGTTTTATCCGCGGAACTTGTGGTTGGGGCTTCAGTGTTTCTAATTGTTTAAATTCACCGCAATACTCATTGAACATCTATTGTTCTTGAGATAATTTTGTTTTTCAAAAGCACACATAAAGACAGACAACTTCTAAACTAAGCCAGATAGGACAAATGTTGTATTGTAATATTTGCTTGTTTCGACCCGCTGCATAACTCGGTAAAGTTCAGTAGAAGAGTTGCCAGACACTATATTAGTATACATGGTGCTAAAAAAAGGTTGGGCTGGCTATGCAGATTCAGATTCTACATGTAAAAATAAGTCGAAAATGTAGTATAACATTTTTTTCGATTTCGGCTTAGTTTAGCCGCCATTTTGTTTTTGTACAAAAACTCACTGTAACTCTGGAAATAGATAAGTTATCGATTTCAAATTTCTAATAAGCATTTTATATGTTACGATTAACAAGTGTACCAAGCGCAAAGAATTTATTTTTATAATTTTTAAAATGGCGGCCGTTACAAATTTTTAACGTGGAATATCTTGAAAACCGGTTAACTTTACAAAAAATGTACAAGAGACAAAATATTTTCCTTTTTTAACGACAGACAAAACGCTTTTTTTCAGTTTCAGTAGGCCAAAGGGTAACCGAGTTATCGACAGAAAACTAAAAACATAATTTCTTGGTAATTGCTTATAACAACCAACATTAGCCTAAAACCATAATTATTTAAGTTATTTTTGTAGCCAGCTATGCAGATTCAGATTCAAAAATAACTTAAAAAAATTTGAAATTTAAAAAAAATTATGGTTTTAGGCTAATTTTGGTTGTTGTAGGTAATTACCAAGAAATTATGTTTTTAGTTTTTTGCCGATAACTCGTTTATCCTTTGACCTACTGAAACTACAAAAAAAAGCATTTTGTTTGTCGTTAAAAAAGAAAAATATTTTGTCTCTTGTACATTTTTTGTAAAGTTAACTGTTTTCAAGATATTCCACGTTAAAAATTTGAAACGGCCGCCATTTTGAAAATTATAAAAATAAATACTTTGTGCTTGGTGCACTTGTTAATCGTAACATATAAAATGCTTATTAGAAATTTGAAATCGATATCTTATCTATTTACAGAGTTACATTGAGTTTTTGTACAAAAACAAAATGGCGGATTACGGCTAAACTAAGCCGAAATCGAACAAATGTTATACTACATTTTCGACTTATTTTTGCATGTAGAATCTGAATCTGCATAGCCAGCCCAACCTTTTTGTAACACCCTGTATATTGACAATGCAACTTTGCCTAATTTCGAACCGCAAATGTAATGCACCGAATGCTTTCTCTTTCCCGCCGCGTTGAAAGTAAAAGCCCGCGTTAGAAACAAAAAAACAGAACAATGCCTGTTAGATCACACCCAAACTGTAGTCGTGAATAAAAGATGACAGATGGTAATTCGGTAAAATTCAGCAGGCATTGTGTAATTGTCAATTACGCCTGCGCACAAACACTTTCCCGCCGATATTTACATAATTACGGCCGCATATGTTTGTATGTTGTCTTTACTTTCAGGAATAGAATGGGGAAAGTGATGGGTCGGATTTTTCGGGAAAGTTGAGTTTTTCTTACTTTGGTTACCATTTAGTGTCGTAATTCTTCTGCGATTGTCCGTTACTTTGACGGGTTCAACTTCCTTATTGGCAAAGCGTAGGCAATATTTGATTTGCAGTTGATTAAGTTGAACGCTAATTTACTGTTTGAATTTATGATCGATAGTTTTAATAGTTATATTATAACGGACTTCAGTAATGTACTCTTGGCGTTCATTGCAGAAACTAGGGGAAACCCCTGCGTGCTCCGCACGCCAACCTCGTTGGAACCTTCTATACTCATAATCATGTTATGTTTTCTTTATAATAAAGCTGTAGGATTAATAATAACCCCAAAGCTAAGATGGTAAATAATGTTAAATGTTCAAATAAAATTATTTCGTATATTTTATTACAGCAGTTATAATAAAGTTTAAAAAAACCAGCAAGGCTCAGGTTCTACACTTTAATAAAAAACTTAATCTAAAAGTTAGAAATACAAATAATTGCTTCAACGTTTGAAATCAGCTGTTAATGGAAATATTAGAGCAAACAGATGTTTTATCTGTTATTTTATTCAGTTGGTTGCTACGGTAATGAATGTAAATACATGTGTCTGTTCATCAGTCTAGGCCTAATCTAAGAATTTATCCGACTAAATTTACAAATATTTAATTAAAAAATGTTTTTATCAAAATTAATTATAGTCTATGTTACTCAAGGATAGTAAAGCTTTTTTTAGTAAAACTATTTTTCCAATCGGTTCAGTAGTTCCAGATATTACCCCCTACATACAAACAAACTTTTCATCACTCCGTACCGAAAGTAGCTACTTTCGATGTCAGCTGGTAGCAACGAAAACGATCGTTTCCCAAGCTCTAATTTAGAGCAAAGGAAAAACGATCAGCTGATTTTCCCTTGCTCTAAATTTGTTTTCCCTTGCTCTCAATTAGTTTTCCATTTGCCCGCTACGCGCTCTGACGTCGCTTTGCCGTTTATTCTTACAATTTATATCAGCTGTTCTTATTGTTCAACAATGTAAACCGAAAACAGGAATAGGTATAAATGAGTTTTGCTGTGTTGTTATTATAGCGCATGTTTAAAATCTCTCGAAATATGTCTAATATTCCTGACAATTTGATACAAAAAGCTACAGAGATAATGAAAACCCTTCTACCAGAGAAATCAAGAGAGGCTTATTATAGTAAATTTGTTATTATAAAAAAATGTTAATTGAGAAATATAATAGTTTGCATTTTACTGAGGTTTCTTCTTCAGCATTGTGTGTATTTTTGCGTCGTGATGAAAAGTACCGTTCGTAACTTGTACCGAAAGTGATTTTCCGGCACTTGCTCCAATTATTCCCGTACTCGGCTTCGCCTCGTACGTGAAACTTGGGGGCGCACCGGAAAGTGCCACTTTCGGTACTAGTAATGAAATATACTATTACCTCTTTATAATATTTGTAGGAGTTCAGAGTTATTCTCTCATACATTTTTTAAAGTGGTCGCCTTCTTTAAAAGGATTAATGGAAAAAGTTGATTATTAGCGAATATCCATAGGAGAGATAAACTATTGCAGCGACCCTTATGGTGAGATCTAAGGTCGATAGTAGTAAAAGAGGACCGATCATGGTCCACAGAACACATTTTGTGGTGTCATTAATATTTAAATGTGTATAAATTTGTGTTCGCACTCTAACGGCCGTAATTAAAATGGTGTGGACCAAATTTGGTACACACGTTGTTGTCTACGTCGCTCAGACGAGTTCGTTAGCCAAAAATATCCAAAAATCGGAAGCACGTTTTTCGAAAAAAAGTAACAGTTTTTTCAGATTTTCCGTACTCTAATAGAACTTTTTTGGGGATTTATCTAAAAAAAATAAATGTAGGATTTTAGTCTGCACATTTTGTTTTTTTTTACGCGACCTTTTGGTTCCCCCAAAATCGATCAAAACGTAAAATACCCGGTCAAAATCCACATGTTGGATTTTACCATGTGGGCATCCGATTCGAGGCTGAGATTTTACGTTGCGAGCGAAGCGAAGCTGGAGGCTTAGCAGCAAACAAATTCTAGTGATATATTTCATACACACGTTCAGCCATTCAGCGCCTTCGTGAGTAGATCTATTTCCCAAATAGTTGGTTGAAGTCCTAAAACATATAAAATTAATGTTGGAAATTCGCTCAACTAACGTCAGGGGTTCAGCTGCGTGGTCGAATTATTTTTTACATTGATGGACTTGGAAAATTGCAACTCAATCGGTTGAGAGATATATTACTTATTAGATATAGTAAAAACACAAATTGCTGATTAGCTGGTAAAAGAATCGTTTCCGGACATGTGCTTATAGGTAGATTTTTCTTTACTTTGACCCATATGACTAACGACTCCAGGTATAGATCAGATATTGAGTTCAAATTATATATAAGCGTTTTGTAGTTACGAAGTAAAAGTGTACCAAACGCAAATGCTTTGTTTCAATAATTTCCATAATGGCGGTAGTTACAAATGTTTAAATAAAATATCTAAAAAAACGATAAATTAACAAAAAATTTTTTTTTAAGACAAACAAAATGATTTTGTTTCTGTAGGTCGAAGGATAACCTTATCCTTATCGGAAAAACTGAACACACATTTTCCAGGTAATTGTTTACAACACCCAAATTTAGCCTATATGAAAATTTGACATTAATTGTGATGTAGGCTATACAATTCGACACCCAGAATAATAAATAAAACAGGCCCAAGAACAGATCCTTAAAGAATCCCACATTAAGTTTTTGGAACGAAGTTCCTTATCGCGGGTTGCGGTAGGAGTTAACAAAAGAAAATGTAATGCGTAACGAAAAAAGTGTTATTAATTGGTTGCTATGGCAATGACAAATATAAAATACGAGTAACGAAAAAGCGTTATCAAATTGGTTGCTACGGTAATTACAAATATAAAATACGAGTAACGAAAAAGCGTTATCAAATTGGTTGCTATGGCAATTACAAATAGAAAATACGAGTAACGAAAAAGCGTTATCAAATTGGTTGCTATGGCAATTACAAATAGAAAATACGAGTAACGAAAAAGCTTTATCAAATTGGTTGCTATGGCAATTACAAATAGAAAATACAAGTAACAAATAAGCGTTATCAAATTGGTTGCTATGGAAATGAATTAAGAGACGATCAGTTCCGTATGGCTTAGTTTAGATAATATCGTCAAGTGCTGAAATACATTCAATAAACATAAAATGTTGGTTCATCAGTCCAAGCCTAACCTTAAATTATTGTGTGTGTATTTAATTTGTTTTAACTGCCTTAACGGCAACATACATACAATAATTTTAGGTTAGGCCTGGAAAGTAATTTAAAGTCCAGGCCTAATCTAAAAATATTGTACGTATGTTGCCTTTGATGTTGTAATTATTCATTCTAAACCTTTATTATAATAACATTAAACGTATGGAAACAGCAGATATTTGTATAAAAAACAAACTAATACTAAACGGCAGTTGAAATATTAAAATTATGTGTGTAGGTCGCCGTTAAGGCTGGTAAAAGAATTGAAGAAAAGGCGTGATGAACTTCGTTTCTGACGGGGTCCCACGACAGCTCACATTTATTTTTTTACAGCCTTCCTGTCAAATTTAACAATACAAATCGCAAAGTCCTTACTTTCCAGCGAACTATCTATTTCTAAAAATCTTCATAACAACGACAGTCGCTAAAATATGTCCGGTAGAACCCACTGTATTGCCGAAACAAATTTTACCGCTTTACGTACGATTATACATTTTGAATTAGGCTATTCCACCTTGTAGAAATTCCACGCCGCCATAAAATACTTTGCATTATATAAGTACCGAAGTAAAGGTCGTCCAGGGTAATGACACACTTTGAAGCGCTCCTGGTGGCCGGTACAGTCACTACAGTTAACACAAACATAACGGAGTAGCCTACTATTGCCTCGCCTCGAATCACCGTATCGCCATTGAATCCGTACCGTATAGATTGTATCTCCGAGAGAATCGTTGGACCTGGTTTTTTTTGTTGATAGTTTTCAATGTAGTGTAGTAATTTTAAATCAAAATTACCCCATTACCTAAAAAACTCTTATAATCTAGGGAATTGGTATATATGTTGTATTTAGCTATTGTATTAACCATGGGCGCCCATACCTATGGGCAGAGGGGGGCCGCGTCCCCCCCTAGCTCCCATGGAAAGGAAAATATGTATATTATTAATTATAGTCAGGTATTTTTCTTTAAAGAGATTAGCACTAAAATATGTTTTAAATGTTATGTGCCGTTTGATTTCACATACAATTATTTTATTTTTTACAAGAGTTCAAGCATGAGCTGCTGGGTCACTAGGTGTAAAGGAGGGTTATAGGTGTATTCACTGAAGGTGTAAAGGTACAGGCTCAATGTTGTGTGGGTTAATACTTCACCTGAACAGCCAAATTATTGGCTTCCCAAATTTTAAAAGTTTTCTTGAGGAGGTCAAAAATATCCCTGATTCCGATGGAGGGGAGGGTACTCCTTAAGTAACACGTTCACTGCTACGCAAATTTTCGTACTTCCTATGCTAGGAGCTGACCTTTTTATTTTTTTATATTTTACAGTCTAAATGAGTATAAATTACTTTATTTTATATTTTTGAACCTTTCTACGTAATAATCACTAATATTTTAAATGTGCGTCCATAGCACATAGGCTGAAAATTAGCGTGCGAAGCACGCAATGCTCTGCGTTTTGAAAATACTCCCAATAAGGGGTTGGCGTGCGAAGCACGCAATGCATTGTGTATTGAAAATACTCCCAGTACGGGGGTTGGCGTGCAATGCACTGTGCGTCGGCCGGTTCTCATAGAGTTCGGTGTCAAGCTCACATGTGCGTAATTAGCAGTGAACGTGTTATGCCCCATACCCCGGTCTAGCCCGCCCCTCCTCCTAGAAAATATCATATGGGCTACCAAGGTAATAACATAGCCTACTAAAAGTCCTCGCAAAAAAACCCGTTCTACGGCCGTCATCTTGGAAAATGGCGTCCAAAAACCTACTCAAAAACTATTCATCCTATACAAAAAAAGTTTCAAACAAAACATGTTTGTCACAAAAAGATCTACAACTTTTGTTCTTGGCAATGTTCAATAAATTTAACCGTTTAGCCATAAAATTCAATATTTGGAAAACAATTTTGATAATTTTTTAAAATAAAATACTCATTACCGTTAAGGGAAGTTATAAAGACATTTTTACCAAAAAAAATATGTCTTAATTTAAAGATTGGAATTTCCTGAACAGTTTCATACCAATAACATAACTTTTCTCTTTTAATGGTTTGACAAATACAACCGACCTGTTCCACCACTAAGCTGACAAAAACAATCGACCTGTTCCACCACTAAGCTGACAAATACAATCGATCAGTTCCACCACTAAGCTGACAAATACAATCGACCTGTTCCACCACTAAGCTGACAAAAACAATCGACCTGTTCCACCACTAAGCTGACAAAAACAATCGACCTGTTCCACCACTAAGCTGACAAATACAATCGATCAGTTCCACCACTAAGCTGACAAAAACAATCGACCTGTTCCACCACTAAGCTGACAAATACAATCGACCTGTACCACCGCTAAGCTGACAAATACAAGTCATCTCTCATGTAGGGTTTGCTGCATTTATTTTAGTAGACCGACAGACAACCTCTTACAACCCGCGTTGAAATCACTCGTAACTCAATTTGCAGCTAACGGTCGTGTTATAACATTAATGAGTGGTAAGAGTGAACTCGGTCTATGTTCACTTGAAATATAGTTAATTTACTCCTCGCCAGGAGAGTTTAAAGCGTGTAACCATCACAATATACAATATTCTGGTGTTATACATTTATCACACCCGATGCTTTTTACAACAGTTTTATAACAAAAGCGGCTTGTATTGCAATTATTGCGCGGATAAATATTTCTTCATTATCATACTTTGCATTGTTGTAGCACACGCATTGTTGTAACCTATTGCAAACATGACCTCCTAAAAGCTATTGTTGCAGACTAGTTACATACACTGCAGTTTCCCATTCGGGCAATGCGTGATAAACCATAAAACAACAGACTTTTTAAGCCAATCTTTCTCAAATTGCGTCCCACGGAATCGCACATTTGTTTGCGATATTAATTAAATACCTAGCAGTAAAATTATTTAATACTGTATATAAGACTAGGGGAAACCCCTGCGTGCTCCGCACGCCAACCCCGTTGGAACCTTCTATACACGTAATCATGTTACGTTTTCTTTATAATAAAGGTGTAGGATTAATAATAACCCCAAAGCTAAGATGGTAAATAATGTTAAATGTTCAAATCAAATTATTTCGTATATTTTATAACAGCAGTTATAATAAAGGTTAAAAAACCAGGAAAGCTCAGGTCTATACTTTAATAAAAACATAACCTAAAAGTTAGAAATACAAATAGTTGGTTCAAAGTGTGAAATCAGCTGTTAATGAAAATATTATAGCAAACAGCTGTTTCAGCTGTTATTTTATTCAATTGGTTGCTGTTGTAATTCATCGGTGTAGGCCTAACCTTAGAATTTTTTCCGACTAAATTTACAAATATGGAAATAAAAAATGTTTTTATCAAAATTTATTATAGCCTATGTTACTCAGCGATAGTGTAGCTTTTTATTAGTAAATCTATTTTTTCAATCGGTCGTAATACAAACAAAAAAAATCAAACAAACAAATTTTACCTCTTTATAATATAGTATAGATATATATGTGTTTGCTATACTCGTTTTCCGTCCATCGGAATGGTTGAAGTTGTAAAACCATCATACATTCCAATAATCGCAATTAAAACAACATTTTACTGTATGTGTTCTTCACAAATTTATGTTACATATTAAGTTATAATATTATGTAACAATTGTGAAAAATTGTGTTTATGTAATTTGTTTCACTCAATGTCAACAAGGCTATACTTTCAACGTAAATAAATAAAAATTACATTACACAATTTTTAAAATTCATCGATAAGTAGTTCCAAAAATAAACATTTTATGGTACTGAATACATGTTTTAGTTAAAATCGGTCTGTTTAATAATTATAGATCAAATTTGTTCAAAACCTTTTTTGAAGGCTCGTTGTCAATAGGTCTATATTTTAAAAAATTGCTCAAACATCTATTTCCAAAGGAGGAACACCTAAAATTTCGAAACTTTGTTGCAGATATTCTAGAAAAGAAAATGGACTCATACAGGTCCAAAACTTAAACGATTTTTCTATTTAAAAAAACTTGCCGCGTCGGTAGGATGTGTGAAATCACCCGTCATAAGTACATATTATGTAATGAGCATAGGAGACTTTAACGCCGGTGAGAAAAGAAGTTTTTTATACTATTTAAGCTATAATCCCCATAAATTAAGTTCCAAACTTCGGAGAATGGTTCTATGGGTCCAAATGAGAATAAAAGTGCACATAAACATAAACCAGAAAACGCTTCGTTTTTAGAAATCTGCCACTTTTTTTTACAAAATAATTCTTATCTAGAGAAATATTTGACTGATTGAGTTCAAACTTGGCATGAAGTTTAACATGACAATGATATATCTCAAGAAAAATAACTGATTAAATCCAATCATGAGTTTCAAAATTGCGGCTGTTTGATTTAAAACCTAAATTACTCAAAAACCGTACATTTTAACAAAAAATGTCAAGACATCTTTTTTGTAGCCCTTATGATTCTCTTTCGGATGGTGCAACTGTCAATACAATTGGATGAAGGATAATATCTAAGTTAAAGATAATGACACAAATGTACATACAATACAATTGACAGTTATACTATCCAATAAGGAATCAAAAGGGCTACAAAAATGCTGTGCGATGTAGGAGAAGAAATCTGTAAAAATAGGCAGTACAGTTGTCATGCAAGCTATTTAGCAAATTTTAACAGTAATTTAAGTACGTTTTTTGTATAAAATAAAGTATTTGTGAAATTGTAACAGCTTTTTAACATTCCATTGGAAAAAATATTGCACTTTGAGTTCAATTTGATTGTTTGCAATTGGTAAAACATGTCGCTTTAATAACTGTTGAAATAAGATTTTATAAAACTTTCAGCGCTCCTAGCGGCTAAACCATTAAATTTATTAATTTTAAAAAAACATTTATTTGAAAATGGCAGTCATTTACAAATATTTTAACTACCGGTACATATTTTTTAATTTCTCAAAAAACAAGGAAAGGTTCCCCATTTAAAGTTTGCCGTAAAATTAATACTTTCAGAGATCCCAATGGTGGCCCACTTAAAAAAATCACTCTGTATAATTATGCACATTGTAAAAAATACAATTTTATGAGGGAAACTTGACACAAATTAGAAAATTCTCATTGGTGTAATTCATTTGCCGTTAGATTAAAAACAGCTGGTCTTACAAACATGTTTCATTTTTTTTATACTTTACCCGTATTGATAGTCAATTATGTGGGAGTATAGAAGTCTCAGTAGCAATTTAATATAAATACTAAAATTTTGCAGTTTTATTTATTAAATTACATTAAATAAATACAAAATATTACACAGGATGATTGATTCCTTTAATAATAAAAGGAATCTGTTTCTTACAGTAGGCCTAATTATGTTTTCTACACACATTATAGTAATACACAATACAAATTTACATAAATATATTTTAAAATAGGCCTACACTATTCATTTAAAAAATATTTGTCTGACTTTTCTGTTTTATATTCTTTAAAATTAAATAAGTTGTTTTACCCTTTTAAAATACGCAATCTGAATATTTAGCCATCCAAGTTGTATTGTATTTGTACGATTATAAATCAATTGACCTTCGCCGTACAAACTACATCTGCCCGCAGCAAATATTGCAAACTAAATTTGCAAGCATTGTTATTTTCTAACAATCTTCGTGCAACCTAGAACATTGGTTATCGAGTGTTGAACTTTGCATATTGGCCGACAAACATAGAAACCTTTATTTGCGAAGACGTGATCGGTAAACTAAGCAGGAGATTGTCCTAGACCTTGATTATACTGTGGTCAAAACTACGTGTGCTTGAATACCTAAACTGGAGAGTTCAACGCTGGTGTAGAATAGTAGATCGGAAAACACTTTTAATAGAAAGTAACTCAAATGGATTTTTGCAATACTTATTACAATTAAATATTATATTGATAAAACTGATTGCCTGTAAATACAGTTTGAATAATAGACCGGGAATAATCACTTCTAATAGAACAGATCTTCGCGCGAGATATGTAGAGCGCTAGCCTTGTCTCAGTTATAATTGTTTTTGAAACGAAAAATAGTAATGAAAAGTGTAGTTGATTTCTATTTATAGTTGTTAGTTCTAAGTAGATAAGGAAAATACATTTATTTATTACGTAGTATGGCTTGTATTTTTACAATTTAGATGCTCTTTGGTTGTGTCGACTTTAAAACTATACGTCGAATAATATTAATATATATTATTATGTCTGAGACCGACATACCTAGCGAAATTCCTACATCTATATATATAACAGCGAAATACCACTCACTCACTCACTCATCACGATTTCTCAAAAACTACCGAACGGATTGAAATGAAATTTGGTATGTAGCTTCCTCTAGGGCCATAGGTGCTCGCTAAGAAAGGGTTTGAAAAAATTCGAAATTTTAGGGGAGGTTTGGGGGGATCAAAGTTATTAAATCACGATTTCTTCAAAACTACCGACCGGATTGGAATGAAATTTGGTATGTAGCTTCCTCTAGGGCCATAAGTGTTCACTAAAAAAGGGTTTTAAAAAATTGGAAATTTTAGGGGGGTTTGGGGGGGTAAAAATTACTAAATCACGATTTCTTCAAAACTACCGAACGGATTGGAATGAAATTTGGTATGTAGCTTCATCTAGGGCCATAGGTGCTCACTAAGGAAGGGTTTGAAAAAATTGGAAATTTTAGGAGGGGTTTGGGGGATCAAAGTTACTAAAATCATAATTTCAGATCTTTTATTATTATGACAATAGTGCTTTTATTATTTAAGATCTATATATATACAAACCAAATACCACTCACTGACTGAACACTTAAAAAGAATACAATTACGTTAAAAAGATTGAAAATACCAACCACCACGGGCAACGCCGTACGGGTCAGCTAGTTGGTTATATGTGCCAAACATATCACCTTCAAAGGAGTATTTTCACAAAATTAATAAACTTAAAATGCGCAGAGTTTATTGTAGGCCCCTAAATATACAATTTTTGAAATAATGTATTGTAGGTCTAGTAAATTTCTGTTTAAATATAAGTGAATTTCTTTCGTAAAGAATTGGTGTGCTAAGAACGAAGTGATATCCTCTCGTTTTACATAACTTAAATAAAGAAAAAACTTCTCTCCTATCCGGCGTTAAAATCTCCCATGCTCATTACGTGTGCACTTATGACGTGTGATGATTTCATACATCGTTCATAATAGTAAATTTCTGTTTGGATGGAAGTAAATTTCGTTCGCAATCGTGCGAGCGGAACGACCAAGAGAATTGGCTGGCTAAGCACACAGTGATATTCTCTAGTTTTATATTATAATTTAGATAATAAAAACGAAAAACTCTCTCTATCCGGCGTTAACGTCTCCCATGCATTTTTATTACACGCATGCTCTTATAACGTGTTGATGATTTCACACATCGTTCATAAGAGTAAATTTCCGCATAGATATAAGTAAATTTCGATCGCAATATACGAACAGGAGAATTGGCGTACTAAGCACGCAATGATCTCCTGTAGTTTTATATGATAACTTAAATAATATAAAAAGCTTCTCTTCTATCCGGCGTTAACGTCTCCCATGCATGCTCATTACACATGCGCTTACGACGTGATGATTTCACACATCGCTGTCTCTGCACTATGCATTGCGATACGACGGGACCGCGGGATTCTAATCAACGATACGGGTCATGCGAACGTTTCATTAGCCGGTAATTATCTGGAACAATTCTTTTCTCATAGGAAACAGAGTTAAAACAAAGCATTTCGTTGCACAAGCAAGGGTTCAATGACACGAATATTTATCTGTTTCTGTGTCTACTATTACGTACTTTCAGTTTCCGATCCGGCGCTGCGCTGCGGTAAAGAACGGTTCTTCGGAAGCCGGTTTTCGAAGGGTGCTGTGAGTTGAATACCTAGTTGGATACCGTGCGATAGGTGTAAGATATCTTCTTAAGTTAGATTTAAATTGCGACTGCCACTTGGTAAGCTATGAGACCCAACGTCGCGCCTTCTCTCATTTTATGTACAGGAAATTTGGATGCCATTCACTTAGAAAATATTGCTTAAGTAGGATAAATATATCCTCCACAACCGTAGGCAAACAATAATGCTATAAAGGCATTAAAATCTTTTCCGCAATCACATAAATAAGTACATACAAACAAAAATCACATAAAAAACACATATCACATAAATAAGTCCCTGACGCAGACTTGTAGCGATACAGGGAGGATAAAAAGTCAGGATACGGCTGGATTTCTCGATTTTATAAAGATAAAAAACGTTTGACCTTTAATTTTAAAGGATTGTATAACTCGGAGGTTTTAATATGGTGTTAACATTAGCAATTTTCCCATTGTAACGGTAAACTTTAAACTTCTAATGGGAACCACTATTTTGTACGGATTTTATACATAATTGTAAGAATTTTAATAAACTCCACCATTTTCATGTAATTTGGATTTAAAATTTTGATTTCTATATTTTTGAAAAACCCTAGCTTGTTGGGAGATAAAAAATAACTGCTGCTTAGAAAGTAACTTAATTGAAATGTCACGTACCATAGATCATGAATAATAAATAATAATAAATAAATAATATACAATGCACGTACTATCAAATCACGCAATACAAAAATGTTTTACAAAGACATATATTTTTGTGGGCTTAATTTTCTCGTTTTTTAAATTGGATTGACCTATTTCAGTTTTGCATTTCATATTCTTTATTCGAGTAGTATTGTAGTTGGCATTTTTAAAGCTTGTTTCAAATTTGTCTCTCTATGCCAACAAAAGTTTACAAACTTTTAATTTAATTTAAATGAAAATTCTACAAACACTTTAAAGCAGGCGAACACTATTTGATAAGTTCTTCATACAAATAATAATAATATTATAGGCCTATACATTTAAAAAATATAAAGCAGGCGATCTCTATTTAATAAATTCTCCATATAAATTCTGATAATAGTATCTACATTTTTAGATTCTATTAACACTTTAAAGCAGGCGAACTCTATTTGATAAGTTCTTCATACAAATCCTAATAATAATATATACATTTAAAAAAATATAAAGCAGGCTATATCTATTTAATAAATTCTCCATATAAATTCTGATAATAGTATCTACATTTTTTAGAGTCTATTAAAACTTTAAAGCAGGCGAACTCTATTTGATAAATTCTCCATACAAATCCTGATAAGTAGGCTATATACATTTAAAAAATTCTATAAACACTTTAAAGCAGGCGAACTCTATTTGATTGCTTTTCGACAAGTTCGTAGAAAATTATAACTATTGAAACATTAACCTAAATTCTTCTAGGAGCGCTGATACCGTACAACCTTGATAACGTCGCCACTATTATTGCTACAGATGTAGGCTAGCGGCTAAGTACATATCAAGGTTGCAGGGTATTATATCTTGGTTGCGATATGGTAAATACATATTGCCTACTTCTTGCGTCAGTAGGGTGGGGACACATTGATTCAAATTGAAATTCCCTGAAATTGTTGAACATTTCTTAATTAATTGATTTATATAGCGTCTAGGCCACCTTAACTACCAAAACTATAGGTCGTTTCAGATGGCCTGTATTCTTCTGTCCAGAAAAAATTATAAAAACGTTTGTTTATTATTTATGTATTGGCCCAGGAATAATTCCCAAAAATATTGTTAGATAGTTCCGAACCACCCTGTATAATACTTTGGTAGTGATTAAACATTTTCGTGCAATTAGACTAAAGTTACCAGTTCCAATAATTTGCAGACGATTGTATAAATAAATAAGATGTTCCTCTCATAGAATCATTGTCCTTCTGTTATTACTTACAACTAATTAGTCTAATATGGTTTAGTAGTGATTAAAATTTGCATGAAGAATGTTTGTTGTTCTACTTTTATAATTCGCAAACTCGTACTTATTAAGTGAACTCCTTAATTAAAAAATTCCCTTCAGCGTTTAAATTAGCTAGAATTGTATGCGCAACCCGTCATACCGTGCGTTCAAGTCTCCCGATTTAGCCGAGATGATTGTGTAAATAAATAAGATGTTCCTCTCATAGAATTGTCCTTCAGTTATTACTTACAACTAATTAGGCTAATATGGTTTAGTACTGATTAAAATTTGCATGAAGAATGTTTGTTGTTCTACTTTTATATTAAGTAATCTAATTAATTAAAGAATTTCCTTTAGCGTTTAAATTAGTTGGAATTGTATGCGCAACCCGACATACCGCGCGTTCAAGTCTCCCGATTTAGCCAACTTTCCCGCACCAGTGAAAGCAGTTGGGACAATGAGGCGACGTCGAGTTTTCTTGTCAATTTATTGCGTTTAATTTCTCTCGGGTCTAGAGAGTCGAGCGAGCTGTTACGGACGTGAGAATTCCAAAATGACAGTTTCACTCAAATTACGTTGAATCCAAATTGGACTCAAACACCATGCAAAAGTTTTCTTCCTCGTTTATAATTGTGTGATTAATGCCGTTATAGACTGTGGTAGCTCGGTGCGGTGTTAGCAATTAACTACTTAATGCCCGTTTCGTGCTGCCGTAGGGTCGAATCTGACTGCTGACGATATTTTTTTAAGCTTCAGTAAAAAACCAAAACCAAAATCCCACCCTATTCTTCAGAGTAAAATATTCTCTTTTAAAATACGTGTTTACTAAATACAAGATAAAGTTGAGATGACGTTGCCAAAGGAGAGCTCGCGGACAATGAGTCCTTGTTCTCAGACGGTCGTAAACATTGGTTACCTGGTTTGGTGGGGGGGGGGAGGAGGAAGAGTCCATTTAGACAAGGTGTGACCTCTTAGACGGCTTCAAATTGGAACAGTTGAACATAGGGTTGACATTTAGCTCACGCTGGTTAGTGAAAAGACCAACATGATTTATTGCCATTCACCTACTTATGTAATGATAATTTAACTACTCGTGTTTATGTGGTAGTAATCCATAAGATTTATGTTTATTTTGTTTAACGATTTTTATATAAAATATTTACGGAATAAATAAATAACTTATGCCAGAGGTACAGGGCGCATTCGACGTGGCTTCTGGAGCAAACTATTTTCGTATTTGAACCGTCGCTTTCAATTAGTATTAGTGGCTTATAACTACGCATTAGTAAGTTCTTCTATTCCATTATTAAATTAAAACACGAACGCAAAACTTAATATACAAATTACAGTAAAACTACTTTGGTATACTTGTCGGTATGTGTTAGTACTCGCAACAAATATTTGTCCCGAATTAAATAATTAAAACACTGGAGACTTTAACGTTGGTGTAGGATAGAAGCCCTATTGTTTCCGTGGAGATTTCAACGCTCGCAAAGAACACGCGACGTTACAATATCCAACACTACGACTTGTTTTATTTCCAGACGTTTGTAATTATAGTAGCTCGTGCATCACAGTTTCCGAGATACGGCAGTTTAAAGAAAACATTTTCTGTTTCAATATATAGCTAAGATACCAGAGTTACGAAACTAATAATTAAAAACAGAGAAATAAAACCGTAAATTAAAAACGTACGCAGATAGTTCTACCAAGTTCACGTAGGCTTTTAATGAGATATCAAACGGTACAGAAAGTGTATAGGAGTAGCTGGACAGTCTCCATAGCCGACACCAACACACCGTGGCTAAGGCCGTAGCGTGCGATGTCCTTGAAATAACTGCCCAACCCCGCCCCGCCCTACGTTGTCTGCATTAATTGCGTCATGTGTTGGATGCAGTTGTAGATGCATTATCTCTTTGCGTTCACCAATCATGATTTACAGTTAAACGATTGCCTACAGAAGAAGCTGTGCAGAGAAGAAATATTCTTAATAGTTTTTATTTTCCATATCTTCTGAGATTCAACACATTTGGAAACTATAAAATCGCCGCTACCAGTTATAAGGTAATTGGTTTAAAAAAACATTTAAAAAGTACCAAATAAATTAATCAGTTCTTATCATTAAATAACTACCACGTTGCCACTGCGGCTTAAAATACAAAAATTAACAACAATATAATATTAATACACAATGATACCTATAATAGGCCTACAATAGGAATAAATATTTACAAAAAAAAAAAAAACACAAAAAAACCAATTTCAAAAAAGTTTAAGTATGTAGCCTGATTACCGTACTTTTCTTCCCACATGAAAAATGCGGGACTTTTCGTCCCACTCTTGGGGGTGGCTACCTGGGTTGGGTTTGATAATGATCTACAAATATTTCTAGGCGGACTTTAAAGTAAAATTGACCCAAGGTAGATCAATATTCAGATCCAGTTTCATGATTATATCCTAAACAATTTTTGAGATGTTATAGTATTTGTAAGATTTATAAGTATTGTAAGTATTCGTAAGTTGTGTTAAAATAGTTTATTCGGTAATATCTCTGAAATGGACATTGTGCTTCCTCATTTCGTAAGTTGTGTTAAAATATTTTACTTGCTAATACCTCTGAAATGGACATTGTGCTTCCTCATTTCGTAAGTTGAGTTAAAATAGTCTATTCGGTAATATCTCTGAAATGGACATTGTGCTTCCTCATTTCGTAAGTTGTGTTAAAATAGTCTACTCGGTAATATCTCTGAAATGGACATTGTGCTTCCTCGTTTCGTAAGTTGTGTTAAAATATTTTACTTGGTAATACCTCTGAAATGGACATTGTGCTTCCTCATTTCGTAAGTTGTGTTAAAATATTTTACTCGGTAATATCTCTGAAATGGACATTGTGCTTCCCCATTTCGTAAGTTGTGTTAAAATAGTTTACTCGGTAATATCTCTGAA
>JAGFPH010001046.1:62131-82158 GCA_018207615.1 Philaenus spumarius
CCCCCCAAGCCCCCCTAAAATTTCGAATTTTTTGAAAATCTTTCTTAGCGAGCACCTATGTCCCTAGAGAAAGCTACATGCCAAATTTCATTCCAATCCGTTTGGTAGTTTTGGAGAAATAGTGATTTAGTAAATTTACCCCCCAAACCCCCTAAAATTTACAAATTTTTAAAACCCTTTTTTAGTGAACACTTATTGCCCTAGAGGAAGCTACATACCAAATTTCATTCCAATCCGTTTGGTAGTTTTGGAGAAATAGTGATTTAGTAAATTTGACCCCCTAAAATCCCCCCTAAAATTTCGAATTTTTTTGAAAACTTTTCTTAGCGAGCACCTATGGCCCTAGAGGAAGCTACATACCAAATTTCGTTCCAATCCGTTCGGTAGTTTTTGAGAAATCGTGATGGGTCAGTGAGTGAATGGTATTTGGCTTTTATATATACAGATTTACGGTTTCCATACGTTTAATGTTATTATAATAAACATGTAGAATTAATTATAACAACAAAGCTAAGACGGTAAACACAGTTAAACGTCCATTAATTGTAAATAAATCCAATAAACATAAAATATTCGTCCATCAGTTTAGGCCTAACCCTTAATTATTGTGTGTATGTTTAATTTATTTTACCTGTCTTAACGGCAACATACGTACAATAATTTTACGTTAGGCTTAGACTTAAAATTACTTTCTAGGCCTAACCTAAAATTATTGTATGTATGTTGCCATTAAGGCAGGTAAAATAAATGAAATATACATGCAATAATTTTAGATTAGGCCTGTACTGATGAACGAACTTTTTATATTTAATGAATGTATGCAGCGCTTGACGTTAATATCTGAACTACGCCGGACGGAACCGATCGTCCCTTAATTTAAATTGATGAACCAAAAATTTGTTTCTTGAATGTATTTACATTCGTTGCCATAGCAACCAATTTGGTAACGCTTTTTCGTTACTCATATTTTCTATTTGTAATAGACATAGCAACCAATTAATAACACTTGTTTCGTTATGCGTTACATTTTCCGTTTGTTAACTACTACCGCAACCTGCGTTAAGGAACTTCGTTCCAAAAATTGTTTTCTACTAGAGATTTTAAAGTTAAACGCCATATTGGTAAATAGCGGTAATTTATCAAAATTTCTCGAATTGGGTGCAGACAGTGCCATGCAGCGTGAAGCGTTACTTGGGCATGCGTCTTAAACTCTTCTACTCGACTGTGAGTCTTTAGTACAGTCACCACCAAAAAGTGTTGATATACAACACGACTACAGAGCAGACATGAGTTAGGTAGGGATTAAGGTGGCAGATAAACGCGTGATCTGACTGTACTCCGCCGCGAGAGGGGAAATGTTCTCCAAACTACACTGCACGTTCACCGTGCAGTACAGGTTTTACGGGAGAATATATATGCTACTACCATTACAGGGAACATCACGTTTATTGGCATGCGGATTGCGTCAACTGACCGAGCGTAGCATGGGAGTTGATGTTTTTTAGTTGGCTACTATCGCTGCGACTGTCGTATGGATAACATTGCTTATGGGCGCTCTGTACTGCACGGTGAAAGTGGAAACGAGTGTAGTGGGAGCCGGCGTAGGAGACTTTCACACTCCCCTCTTCGCGCTCCATCCTAATTGGCGCTATCTGTATTATTGACCACAACAAATTAAGGTGGAGGCCCCTATTTGAACTTTGAAGTAATATGTTTAATAGTTTATGAGATACAAATGGTGATAAACTTAAAAAGAACGCCCGGTATAAATACATAGGAAATACTTGCACGTAAATTTATTAGCCAGTTCAAACTATGCAACTAAATTTCCACCCTTATGAAGTCCCAGTTATGAACGAACATATGAGTAGTCATAGCGGGAGGATAGGCATAACATGGGCTCTTATGGGACTACATTTTTTACACCGAGTTGCAACAGATGACGACGCCATCTTAGTTGGCGGAAGTCGGTGCACATTACGTCATCAAGATGGCGTCGTCACAACTCGGTGCAACAACCCAGGAGGCGAAAGTCGGTGCATATTACGTCATCAAAAATAAGATGGCGTCGTCACAACTCGGAGCAAAAACCCAGGAGTCGGAAGTCGGTGCATATTACGTAATCAAAAACAAGATGGCGTCGTCACAACTCGGTGCAAAAACCCAGGAGTCGGAAGTCGGTGCATATTACGTCATCAAGATTGCGTCGTCACAACTCGGTGCAAAAACACAGGAGTCGGAAGTCGGTGCATATTACGTCATCAAGATGGCGTCGTCACAACTCGGTGCAAAAACACAGGAGTCGGAAATCGGTGCATATTACGTAATTAAAAACAAGATGGCGTCGTCACAACTCAGTGCAAAAACCTAGGATTCGGAAGTCGGTGCATATTACGTCATAAAAAAAAAGATGGCGACGTCACAACTCGGTGCAAAAACCCAGGATTCGGAAATCGGTGCATATTACGTCATCAAAAACAAGATGGCATCGTCACAACTCGGTGCAAAAACCCAGGAGTCGGAAGTCGGTGCATATTACGTCATCAAGATGGCGTCGTAACTACTCGGTGCAAAAACCCAGGAGTCGGAAGTCGGTGCATATTACGTCATCAAGATGGCGTCGTCACAACTTGGTGCAAAAACCCCAGGAGTCGGAAGTCGGTGCATATTACGTCATCAAAAACAAGATGGCGTCGTCATATTTCGCAACTCGGTGCAAAAAACGTAGTCCCATAAGAGCCCATGTTGGGCCTATCCTCCCGCTATGACTACTCTCATGCTCTTTCGATAACCAAAGTTTGTGCAATATTTGCGCACCGTCGTACTACTCAACTTCGCTCGCGCAAGCCTGATTGAAACACAGCGAAAACTAATCACAATGAAAATGCAATTCCCCCAAAAAAAACCAGCCGCAAACAAGTCTTTATTGACCTTACCGGCTTGGAATGTTTGGATTTAGGTCAAGACTGGTTCACAGTGGAAACCGCAACCTGCCCCCGGCGTCGCGATCCTGTGCATGACTGTGAACAGATGATTTGTAAACTACGCCTTTCGGGTGAGACGATCAAATTGTCGAAGACGATTTGGACTGGCGAAATATTAAAGTTATTTTTCGTTTAGGAGCGCTGTCCACTCAACCGACCAGAGGGTATTAATAGTTCAAATTAATTTATGTTTAAGTTTAAAAAATATAACTAAAATTCAATACAATACATAGTCGCTTGTTAATAATAGTACTAAAAAATAGTCATACTTGTGAATTTGATTTACAATCATAACATAAGAAGGGCTGAGAATCCAAGGGGTATAATTGTAGCGAAGTTAGTTTTGGGAAAACTCAGTATAAAGTTAAACTGCTATAATCGAAGCCAGGTAAAACCGTGATCACTGAAACTAGTATATTTTCAATTGCTAGGTTCTAGACTGACAAAATAAAAAAGATTAATTTGATTTTCATCCTCTTATTCTTTGTTATCAGCCAATATTTGATAAGAGTTGTCGCTTGTAAACCTGGGCAGTAAACACGTTCACTGCTAAGGACGCACATGTGAGCTTGACACAAAATATTGAGAGAATTTTCAATACACAATGCATTGCGTGCTTCGCACTCCAACCACCTTATTGGGAGTATTTTCAATACACAGAGAATTGAGTGCTTCGCACGCCAATCCCAGTATTGGGAGTGTTTTTAATACACAGAGCATTGCATGCTCCGCACTCCAATTTTAAGCCTATGTGCTATGTGCTTAAAATGTTAGTGATTATTATTTAGAAAGGTTCAAAAATAAAAATAAAAGTAATTTATTCTCATTTATTCTATAAATATAAACAAATAAAAGGTCAGCTCCTAGCATATAGGAAATTTGCGTAGGAGTGAACGTGTTAACAGGAATTAGAATTGACCTATTTAACAATGTTATTGTAGGTCAAACGTAAAAAAAGTGTTTCTCAACCCCTATTTCGGGTGTTTTACATGGGATATCTTAAAAACTAAGGGAGGTACAGTTTTAGGACCAGTTTTATTAGATTTTTCAGCTCAAAAACTATAAGAAATCATTTTCAAATTCTGCATAGCCGGCTATAAAAATAACTAAAAAAATTGTTAAATTTAAAAAAAAATATGGTTTTAGGCTAATTTTGGTTGTTGTAGGTAATTACCAAGAAATTATGTTTTTAGTTTTTTGCCGATAACTCGTTTATCCTTTGACCTACTGAAACTACAAAAAAAGCATTTTGTTTTTCGTTAAAAAAGAAAAATATTTTGTCTCTTGTACATTTTTTGTAAAGTTAACTGTTTTCAAGATATTCCACGTTAAAAATTTGAAACGGCCGCCATTTTGAAAATTATAAAAATAAATACTTTGTGCTTGGTACACTTGTTAATCGTAACATATAAAATGCTTATTAGAAATTTAAAATCGATAAGTTATCTATTTCCAGAGTTACAGTGAGTTTTTGTACAAAAACAAAATGGCGGATTACGGCTAAACTAAGCCGAAATCGAAAAAATGTTATACTACATTTTCGACTTATTTTTGCATGTAGAATCTGAATCTGCATAGCCAGCCCAACCTTTTTGTAACACCCTGTATATTGACAATGCAACTTTGCCTAATTCGAACGGCAAATTTAATGCACCGAATGCTTTCTCTTTCCCGCCGCGTTGAAAGTAAAAGCCCGCGTTAGAAACAAAAAAACAGAACAATGCCCGTTAGATCACACCCAAACTGTAGTCGTGAATAAAAGATGACAGATGGTAATTCGGTAAAATTCAGCTGGCATTGTGTAATTGTCAATTACGCCTGCGCACAAACACTTTCCCGCCGATATTTACATAATTACGGCCGCATGTGTTGTCTTTACTTTCAGGAATAGAATGGGGAAAGTGATGTTTCGGATTTTTCGGGAAAGTTGGGTTTTTCTTACTTTGGTTACTATTTACCGTCGCAATTCTTCTGCGATTGTCCGTTATTTTGACGGGTTCAACTTCCTTATTGGCAAAGCGTAGGCAATATTTGATTTGCAGTTGATTAAGTTGAACGCTAATTTACAGTTTGAATTTATGATCGATAGTTTTAATAGTTATACTATAACGGACTACAGTAATGTACTCTTGACGTTTATTGTACAAACTAGGGGAAACCCATGCGTGCTCCGCACGCCGTTGGAACCTTCTATACTCATAATCGTGTTATGTTTTCTTTATAATAAAGTTGTAGGATTAATAATAACCCCAAAGCTAAGATGGTAGATAATGTTAAATGTTCAAATCAAATTATTTCTTATTTTTGATAACAGCAGTTGTAAAGGTTAAAAGAACCAGCAAGGCTGAGGTCTATACTTTAATAAAAACATAACCTAAAAGTTAGAAATACAAATAATTGCTTCAAAGTTTGAAATCAGCTGTTAATGGAAATATTGGAGCAAACAGCAGTTTTATCTGTAGAAGTTCAGAGTTATTCTCTCATATATTTTTTTAAATGGTCGCCTTTTTTAAAAGGATTAATTGAAAAAGTTGATTATTAACGAATTTCCATAGGAGAGATAAGCTATTGCAGCGACCCTCATGGTGAGATCTAAGGTCGATAGTAGTAAAAGAGGACCGATCATGGTCCACAGAACACATTTTGTGGTGTCATTAATATTTAAATGTATATAAATTTGTGTTCGCACTCTAACGGCCGTATTTTAATTCCTATTTGGACCAAATTTGGTGCACATATCAGTTGTATACGTCGCTCGGACGAGTTCGTTAGCCAAAAATATCCAAAAACCGGAAGCACGTTTTTCGACAGGAAGCAACAGTTTTTTTCAGATTTTCCGTACTCTAATAGAACTTTTTTGGGGATTTATCTAAAAAAAATAAATGTAGGATTTTAGTCTGCGCATTTTGTTTTTTTTACGCGACCGTATAGCTCGCTTGGTTCCCCCAAAATCGATCAAAATCGGATTATACAATGTGGGCATCTGATCAGAGGCCGAGGGCCGAGTTTGTACTTCGCTTCGCTCGCAGCGCGTGACGTAGCTGGAGGCTTAGTTGCAAACCAATTCTAGTGATATATTTCATACACAGAGGCAGCTATTCAGCGTCTCCGTGAGTAGATCTATTTCCCAAATAGTCGATTGAAATCCTAAAACATATAAACTTAATGTTGGAAATTCGCTCAACTCACGTCAGCGGTTCAGCTGCGGTGGTCGAATCATTTTTTACATTGATGGACTTAAAAAACTTGAAAAATTGCAACACAATCGGTTTAGAGATATTACTTATCAGGTACAGTAAAAACACAAATTTCGGATTAGCTGGTAAAAGAATCGTTTTCGGGCATATGCTTATACTTAGATTTTTTTTATTATTTTGACCCATATGACTAACGATTCTAGAAATAGATCTGATATTGAGTTCAAATTTTATATAAGCAATTTGTACGTTACGAAGTAAAAGTGTACCAAATGCAAATGCTTTGTTTCAATAATTTCCAAAATGGCAGTAGTTACAAATGTTTAAATAAAATATCTAAAAAAAAACGATAAATTAAAAAAAATTGTTTTTAAGACAAACAAAATGATTTTGTTTCTGTAGATCGAAGTATAACCTTATCCTTATCGGAAAAACTGAACACACATTTTTCAGGTAATTGTTTACAACAGACAAATAGAAAATGTAATGCGTAACGAAAAAAGTGTTATAGATTGGTTGCTATGGAAATGACAAATATAAAATACGAGTAACGAAAAAGCGTTATCAAATTGGTTGCTATGGCAATGAATATAAATACATTCAAGAAACATCTGTTTTGGTTCATCAATTTAAATTAAGAGTCGTTCGGTTCCGTCGGGCTTAGTTCAGATATTATCGTCAAACGGTGAAATATATTCAATAAACATAAAATGTTGGTTCGTCAGTCTAGGCCTAACCTAAAATTACTGTGTGTGTATATATTTAATTTATTTTAACTGCCTTAACGGCAACATACATACAATAATTTTAGGTTAGGCCTGGAAAGTAATTTAAAGTCCAGGCCTAACCTAAAAATATTGTATATATGTTGCCTTTGATGTTATAATTATTAATTCTAAACCTTTATTATAATAACATTAAACGTATGGAAAGAGCAAATATTTGTATAAAAAACTAACTAATAATAAACGGCAATTGAAACTGGTAAAGGAATTGAAGAAAAGGCGTGATGAACATCGTTCCCACGACCGAACACATTTATTTTTTTACAGCCTTCCTGTCAAATATGACAACACAAATCGCAAGCTCCTTACTTTCCATCGAACTGTATATTTCTACAAATCTTCATAACAACGAAAATCATTAAAATATGTCCAGTAGAAGTGACTGTACTGCCAAAACAAATTTTACCGCTTTACGTGCGAGCATACATTTTGAATTACGCTATTCCACCTTGTAGAAATTCCACGCCGCCATAAAATACTTTGCATTATATAAGTACCGAAGTAAAGGTCGTCCAGGGTAATGACACACTTTGAAGCGCTCCTGGTGGCCGGTACAGTCACTACAGTTAACACAAACATAACGGAGTAGCCTACTATTGCCTCGCCTCGAATCACCGTATCGCCATTGAATCCGTACCGTATAGATTGTATCTCCGACAGAATCGTTGGACCTATTTTTTTTTATAGTTTTCAATGTAAAGTAGACATTTTAAATCAAAATTACCCCATTACATAAAAAATACTCTTATAAGCTAGGGATTTGGTATGTATGTTGTATTTAGCTACTGTATTAACCATGGGCGCCCTACCTATGGGCAGAGGAGGCCCCCCCCCAGCTCCCAGGGAAAGGAAAATATATATATTATTAATTATAGTCAGGTATTTTTCTTTAAAGAGATTAGCACTAAAATATGTTTTAAATGTTATGTGCCGTTTGATTTCACATACAATTATTTTATTTTTTACAAGAGTTCAAGCATGAGCTGCTGGGTTACTAGGTGTAAAGGAGGGTTATAGGTGTATTCACTGAAGGTGTAAAGGTACAGGCTCAATGCTGTGTGGGTTAATACTTCACCTGATCAGCCAAATTGGCTTCCCAAATTTTAAAAGTTTTCTTGGGGAGGTCAAAAATATCCCTGGATTCCTTTTGCCGATGGAGGGGAGGGTACTTTAACACGTTCACTGCTACACAAATTTCGTATTTCCTATGTTAGGAGCTGACCTTTTTATTTTTTTATATTTTACAGTCTAAATGAGTATAAATTACTTTATTTTATATTTTTGAACCTTTCTACGTAATAATCACCAATATTTTAAATGTGCGTCCATAGCACATAGGCTTAAAATTAGAGTGCGAAGTACGCAATGCTCTGCGTTTTGAAAATACTCCCAATAAGGGGTTGGCGTGCGAAGCACGCAATGCATTGTGTATTGAAAATACTCCCAGTACGGGGGTTGACGTGCAATGCACTGTGCGTCAGCCGCTTCTCATAGTGTCCAGTGTCAAGCTCACATGTGCGTCCTTAGCAGTGAACGTGTTACGCCCCATACCCCGGTCTAGCCCCCCTCGCCCCATAGAAAATATCATATGGGCGACCAAGGTAATAACATACTAAAAGTCCTCGCAAAAAACCCGTGCTACGCCCGTCATCTTGGAAAATGGCGTCCAAAAACCAGGTTTTTCCCTCATAACTGAAAAACTATTCAACCTATATAAAAAAATGTTTCAAACAAAACATGTTTGTCACAAAAAGATTGTTGTTCTTGGCAATGTTCAATAAATTTAACCGTTTAGCCATAAAATTAAATATTTGGAAAACAATTTTGTTAATTTGTTTAAATAAAATACTAATTACCGTTAAGGGAAGTTATAAAGAAATTTTTACCAAAAAAATGTATGCCTTAATTTAAAGATTGGAATTTCCTGAACAGTTTCATACCAATAACATAACTTTTCTCTTTTAATGGTTTGACAAATACAATCGACCTGTTTCACCACTAAGCTGACAAATACAATCGACCTGTTCCACCACTAAGCTGACAAATAAAATCGACCTGTTCCACCACTAAGCTGACAAATACAATCGACCTGTTCCACCGCTAAGCTGACAAATACAATCGACCTGTTCCACCACTAAGCTGACAAATACAATCGACCTGTACCACCGCTAAACTGACAAATACAAGTCATCTCTCTTGTAGGGTTTGCTGCATTTTAGTAGACCGACAGACAACCTCTTACAACCCGCGTTGAAATCACTCGTAACTCAATTTGCAGCTAACGGTCATGTTATAACATTAATGAGTGGTTAGAGTGAACTCGGTCTACGTTAACTTGAAATTTAGTTAATTTACTCCTCGCCAGGAGAGTTTAAAGCGTGTAACCATCACAATATACAATATTCTGGTGTTATACATTTATCACTCCCGACGCTTTTTACAACAGTTTTATAACAAAAGCGGCTTGTATTGCAATTATTGCGCGGATAAATATTTCTTCATTATCATACTCTGCATTGTTGTGGCACACGCATTGTTGCAACCTATTGCAAACATGACCTCCTAAAAGCTATTGTTGCAAACTAGCTACAGACACTGCAGTTTCCCATTCGGGCAATGCGTGATAACGCATAAAACAAGAGACATTTTAAGCCAATCTTTCTCAAATTATGTCCCACGCAATCGCACATTTGTTTGCGATATTAATTAAATACCTAGCAGTAACCTTATTTAATACTGTATATAAGACTAGGGGAAACCCCTGCATGCTCCGCACGCAAACCCCGTTGGAACCTTCTATACACATAATCATGTTATGTTTTCTTTATAATAAAGGTGTAGGTTTAATAATGATCCCAAAGCTAAGACGGTAAATAATGTTAAATGTTCAAATCACATTATTTCGCATATTTTATAACAGCAGTTATAATAAAGGTTAAAAGAACCAGCAAGGCTTAGGTTTACACTTTAATAAAACCTAACCTAAAAGTTAGAAATACAAATAGTTGGTTCAAAGCGTGAAATCAGCTGTTAATGAAAATATTACAGCAAACGGCTGTTTTATCTGTTATTTTATTCAATTTGTTGCTGTGGTAATTCATCAGTCTAGGCCTAAAATAAGTATTTTTTCCGACTAAATTTACAAATATGGAAATAAAAAATGTTTTTATCAAAATTTATTGTAGCCTATGTTACTCAGGGATAGTGAACCGTTTTATTAGTAAATCTATTTTTTCAATCGGTTCAGTAGTTCCAGAGATTACCCCCTACATACAAACAAACAAGTTTTACCTCTTTATAATATTAGTTTAGATATATGTGTTTTGCTACACTCGTTTTCCGTCCATCGGAACGGTTAAAGTTGTAAAACCATCGTACATTCCAATAATCGCAATTAAAACAACATTTTACTGTATGTGTTCTTCACAAATTTATGTTAAATATTAAGTTATAATATTATGTAACAATTGTGAAAAATTGTGTTTATGTAATTTGTTTCACTCAATGTCAACAAGGCTATACTTTCAACGTAAATAAATAAAAATTACATTACACAATTTTTAAAATTCATCGATAAGTAGTTCCAAAAATAAACATTCTATGGTACTGTATATATGATATAGTTAAATCGGTTTGTTTAATAATTATAGATAAAATTTATTCAAAGCCTTTTTTGAAGGCTCGTTGTCAATATATTTTAAAACGTTGCTCAAACATCTATTTCCAAATTAGGAACACCTAAAATGCCGAAACATTGTTGCAAATATTCTAAAAAAAAAATGGACTCATACAGGTCCAAAACTTAAACGATTTTTGTATTGTAAGTACATAATGCAATGAGCATGGGAGACTTTAACGCCGGATAGAAGAGAAGTTTATTATATTATTTAAGCTATAATATGCACACAGTTGTACAATTTTATGAGGGAAACTTGCCATAAAATATAAAATACTACAAAATTCGCATTGGTGGAATTCATTTGCCGTTAGATCAAAAACAGCTGGTCTTAAAACATCTGACGATTATTTTTTATATTTTCCCCGTATTGATAGTCAATTATGCGGGAGTATAACAGTCTAAGTAGCAGTTTAGTTCAAATACTCAAAATTTGCAGTTTTAATTATTAAATTACATTAAATAAATACAAAATATTAGCCTACATAGCCTGGTTGATTCCTTTAATAATAAAAGGAATCTGTTTTTTACAGTAGGTCTAATTATTTTTTCTACACACATAATAGTAATACACAAAACAAATTTACATAAATATATTTTAAAATAGGCCCACACTATTAATTTAAAAAATATTTTTCTGACTTCTGTTTTATATTGGTTCAAATTAAATAGCCTAACTTGTTCTACCTTTTAAAATACGCAAACTGAATATTTAGCCATCCAAGTTGTATTGTATTTGTACGATTATAAATCAATTGACCTTCGCCGTACAAACTACATCTGCCCGCAGCAAATATTGCAAACTAAATTCACATGCATTGTTATTTTCTAACAATCTTCGTGCAACCTAGAACATTGGTTATCGAGTGTTGAACTTTGCATATTGGCCGACAAACATAGAAACCTTTATTTGCGAAGACGTGATCGGTAAACTAAGCAGGTGATTGTCCTAGACCTTGATTATACTGTGGTCAAAACTACGTGTGCTTGAATACCTATACTGGAGAGTTCAACGCTGGTGTAGAATAGTAGATCGGAAAACACTTTTAATAGAAAGTAACTCAAATGGATTTTTGCAATACTTATTACAATAAAATATTATATTGATAAAACTGATTGCCTGTAAATACAGTTTGAATAATAGACCGGGAATAATCACTTCTAATAGAACAGATCTTCGCGCGAGGTCTGTAGAGCGCTAGCCTTGTCTCAGTTATAATTGTTTTTGAGACGAAAAATAGTAACGAAAAGTGTAGTTGATTTCTATTTACAGTTGTTAATTATAAATTGATAAGGAAAATACATTTATTTATGACGTAGTATGGATTGTATTTTGACAATTTAGATGCTCTTTGTTTGTGTCGACTTTAAAACTATACGTCGAATAATAATAATATGTATTATTATGTATGAGACCGATATACCTAATGAATTTCCCACATTGGTTATATATGCCAAACTCATCATCCAAAAAGGAGTATATTCACAA
This sequence comes from Philaenus spumarius, assembly GCA_018207615.1. Lineage (NCBI taxonomy): Eukaryota > Metazoa > Arthropoda > Insecta > Hemiptera > Aphrophoridae > Philaenus > Philaenus spumarius. The sequence goes on from JAGFPH010001046.1 coordinate 74,263, forward strand.
AATTGATAAACTTAAAAATACGCAGAGTTTGTAAATATACAATTTTGGAAATAATTTATTGTAGGTCTAGTAAATTTCTGTTTAAATATAAGTGAATTTCTTTCGTAAAGAATTGGTGTGCTAAGAACGAAGTGATATCCTCTCGTTTTACACAACTTAACTAAAGAAAAAACTTCTCTCCTATCCGGCGTTAAAATCTCCCATGCTCATTACGTGTGCCCTTATGACGTGATGATGATTTCATACATCGTTCATAATAGTAAATTTCTGTTTGGATGGAAGTAAATTTCGTTCGCAATCGAGCGAGCGGAACGACCAAGAGAATTGGCTGGCTAAGCACGCAGTGATCTTCTCTAGTTTTGTATTATAATTTAGATAATACAAACGAAAAATTCACTCTATCCGGCGTTAACGTCTCCCATGCATTTTTATTACACGCATGCTCTTATAACGTGTTGATGATTTCACACATCGTTCATAAGAGTAAATTTCCATATGGATATAAGTGAATTTCAATCGCAACTATGCGAACATGAGGATTGGCGTACTAAGCACGCATTGATCTCCTCTAATTTTGTATAAGTTAAATAATATAAAAAGCTTCTCTTCTATCCGGCGTTAACGTCTCCCATGCATGCTCATTACATAGCGCTTATGCAATCGTTCATAAGAATAAATTTCCGTTTAGATATAAGTAAATTTCGATCGCAATTATGCGAGCATGTGAATTGGCGTACTAAGCACGCATTAGATTAAATAAAACAATAACACACAATCTCACAACAAATACGTTTAATAAATCAAACGCGTTTCAACGACAAAGTCGCCATTATCAGTGATAAAGCTACAAAAGCCAATGTACAACTCATACTTTGTGTAGTGTTACTTTATACTTACTTTACTTTATACTTTGTGTACTTTATAGTGTTTACTTATAAGCACGCATTGATCTCCTCTAATTTTGTATAAGTTAAATAATATAAAAAGCTTCTCTTCTGTCCGGCGTTAACGTCTCCCATGCATGCTCATTACATATGCGCTTACGACGTGGTGATTTCACACATCGCTGTCTCTGCACTATGCATTGCGATACGACGGGACCGCGGGATTCTAATCAACGATACGGGTCATGCGAACGTTTCATTAGCCGGTAATTATCTGGAACAATTCTTTTCTCATAGGAAACAGAGTTAAAACAAAGCATTTCGTTGCACAAGCAAGGGTTCAATGACACGAATATTTATCTGTTTCTGTGGCTACTAGATATTACGTACTTTCAGTTTCCGATCCGGCGCTGCGCTGCGGTAAAGAACGGTTCTTCGGAAGCCGGTTTTTGAAGGGTGCTGTGAGTGTATGCCTAGTTGGATACCGTGAAATAGGTCTTAAGATATCTTTTAAAGTTAGATTTAAATTGCGACTGCCACTTGGTAAGCTATGAGACCCAACGTCGCGCCTTCTCTCATTTTATGTACAGGAAATTTGGATGCCATTCACTTAGAAAATATTGCTTAAGTAGGATAAATATATCCTCCACAACAGTAGGCAAACAGTAATGCTATAAAGGCATTAAAATCTTTTCCGCAATCACATAAATAAGTACATGCAAACAAAAATCACATAAAAAAAAACACATATCACATAAATAAGTCCCTGACGCAGACTTGTAGCGATACAGGCAGGATAAAAAGTCAGGATACGGCTGGATTTCTCGACTTTATAAAGATAAAAAACGTTTGACCTTTAAAGGATTGTTTAACTCGGAGGTTTTAAAATTGTGTTAAAATTAGCAATTTTCCCATTGTAACGGTAAACTTTAAACTTCTAATGGGAACCACTATTTTGTACAGATTTTACACATGACTAAGAATTTTAATAAACTCCACCATTTTCATGTAAATTGGATTTAAAATTTTGATTTCTATATTTTTGAAAAACCCCTAGCTTGTTGGGAGATAAAAATTAACTGTCGCTTAAAAAGTAATTGAAACGCCACGTACTATCAAATCACGCAATACAAAAATGTTTTACAAAGAAATATATTTTTGTGGGCTAAATTTTCTCCTTTTTAATATTGTATTTATGTCAGTTTTGCATTTTATACACTCTATTCGAGTAGTATTGTGGTTGGCACTTTTAAAGCTTGTTTCATATTTGTCTCTCTACACCAATACAAGTTTATAAACTTTTAATTTAATTTAAATGAAAATTCTATAAACACTTTAAAGCAGGCGAACACTATTTGATAAGTTCTTCATACAAATAATAATAATATTATATAAATTTAATTTTAAAAATATAAAGCGGGCTATATCTATTTTTTAAATTCTCCATATAAATTCTGATAATAGTATTATCTACATTTTTTAGAGTCTATTAACACTTTAAAGCAGGCGAACTCTATTTGATAAATTCTCCATATAAATTCTGACAATAGTATCTACATTTTTTAGAGTCTATTAACACTTTAAAGCAGGCTATATCTATTTAATAAATTCTCCATATAAATTCTGATAATATTATCTACATTTTTTAGATTCTATTAACACTTTAAAGCAGGCGAACTCTATTTGATAAGTTCTTCATACAAATCCTAATAATATTATATACATTTAAAAAAATATAAAGCAGGCAATATCTATTTAATAAATTCTCCATACAAATTCTGATAATAGTATCTACATTTTTTAGAGTCTATTAACACTATAAGCAGGCGAACTCTATTTGATAAACTCTCCATACAAATTCTGATAATAGTAGGCTATAGACATTTTTAAAATTCTACAAACACTTTAAAGCAGGCGAACTCTATTTGATTGCTTTCCGACAAGTTCGTAGAAAATTATAATTATTGAAACATTAACCTAAATTCTTCTAGGAGCGCTGATACCGTACAACCTTGATAACGTCGCCACTATTATTGCTACAGATGTAGGCTAGCGGCTAAGTACATATCAAGGTTGCAGGGTATTATATCTTGGTTGCGATATGGTAAATACATATTGCCTACTTCTTGCATCAGTAGGGTGGGGACACATTGATTCAAATTAAAATTCCCTGACATTGTTGAGCATTTCTTAATTGATTTATATAGCGTCTAGGCTACCTTAACTACCAAAACTATAGATCGTTTCAGAAGGCCTGTATTCTTCTGTCCAGAAAACATAATAAAAACTTTTGTTTATTATTTATGTATTGGCCCAGGAATAATTCCCAAAAATATTGTTAGATAGTTCTGAACCACCCTGTAAAATACTTAGGTAGTGATTAAACATTTTCGTGCAATTAGACTAAAGTTACCAGTTCAAATATTATGCGGATGGTTGTATAAATAAATAAGATGTTCCTTTCATAGAATTATTGTCCTTCTGTTATTACTTACAACTAATTAGTCTAATATGGTTTAGTAGTGATTAAAATTTGCATGCAGAATGTTTGTTGTTCTACTTTTATATTTTGCAAACTCGTAGGTCTACTTATATTAAGTGAACTCTTTAATTAAAAAATTCCCTTTAGCGTTTAAATTAGTTAGAATTGTATGCGCAACCCGTCATACCACGCGTTCAAGTCTCCCGATTTAGCCGAGAGGATTGTATAAATAAATAAGATGTTCCTCTAATAGAATTATTGTATTCTGTTATTACTTACAACTAATTAGTCTAATATGGTTTAGTAGTGATTAAAATTTGCATGAAGAATGTTTGTTGTTCTACTTTTATAATTCGCAAACTCGTACTTATTAAGTGAATTCCTTAATTAAAGAATTCCCTTCAGCGTTTAAATTAGAATTGTATGAGCAACCCGTCATACCGCGCGTTCAAGTCTCCCGATTTAGCCGAGATGATTGTGTAAATAAATAAGATGTTCCTCTCATAGAATTGTCCTTCAGTTATTACTTACAACTAATTAGGCTAATATGGTTTAGTACTGATTAAAATTTGCATGAAGAAAGTTTGTTGTTCCACTTTTATATTAAGTAATCTAATTAATTAAAGAATTTCCTTTAGCGTTTAAATTAGTTGGAATTGTATGCGCAACCCGACATACCGCGCGTTCAAGTCTCCCGATTCAGCCAACTTTCCCGCACCAGTGAAAGCAGTTGGGACAATGAGGCGACGTCGAGTTTTCTTGTCAATTTATTGCGTTTAATTTCTCTCGGGTCTAGAGAGCCGAGCGAGCTGTTACGGACGTGAGAATTCCAAAATTACAGTTTCACTCAAATTACGTTGAATCCAAATTGGACTCAAACACCATGCAGTTTCTTCCTCGTTTATAATTGTGTGATTAATGCCGTTATAGACAGTGGTAGCTCGGTGCGGTGCTAGCAATTAACTACTTAATGCCCGTTTCGTGCTGCCGTAGGATCGAATCTGACTGTTGACGATATTTTTTTCAGCTTCAGTAAAAAACAAAAAGAAAAATCCCACCCTATTCTTCAGAATGAAATATTCTCTTTTAAAATACGTGCTTACTAAATACAAGGAAAAGTTGATGACGTCACCAAAGGAGGGCTCGGGTCCTCAGACGGTCGTAAACATTGGTTACCTGGTTGGGGGGGAGGGAGGGACGAAGAGTCCACTTAGAAAAGGTGCGCACTCTTAGACGGCCTCAATTATTGGACATAGGGATGACATTTAGCTCCGCGCTGGTTAGTGAAAAGACCAACACTCTGAACATGATTTAATGCCATTCACCTACTTATGTAATGATAATTTAATTTAACGACTCCTGTTTATGTGGGCAGTAATCCATAAGATGTTTTGTTTATTTCGTTTAAAGATTTTATGTTAAGTATTTACGAAATAAATAAATAACTTATGCCAGAGGTACAGGGCGCATTGGACGTGGCGTCTGGAGCGGAATATTTTCGTATTTGAACCGTCGCTTTTTCGGAAAAACTTGATCACGCAATCTCACGAATTAAAAAAAAAACGTTTCAACGACAACACAGCCATCTTCAGTGACGAATGAGCAGCGATAATCGAACTGTAACAACGACTTTTAATGAGAGTTTAACAAGTATTACAGAACAAACAACAAAACCAAAACTAACATAGGAGCCTGTCAGCCATTTTGAATGATTTAGATTGTTAAAAATGCATTTCCCACCATCAGTGAAGTGTGTAGTTTCTTAATACAGGAAAACGTAATCTTTTGTCTATTAAAACTGCTGCTCACCAACATCAACACTGTACAGTTTGCCTAAGAAAAACAAATTGTAATTCTTTACTTGTTAGTAGTACAAATATATACATTTTGCCTTAGAATTTATTTTTGCTATTTGAAAAAAAAATGAAGTTTTATTTCTTAACTAGGGGAAACCCATGCGTGCTCGCGCGCCAACCCTGTTTTCACCTTCTATACACATAATCATGCTACATTTTCTTTATATTAACTGTATAGGATTAATAATAACCCCAAAGCTGAGATGGTAAATAATGTTAAACGTTCAAATCAAATTATTTCGTATATTTTATAACAGCAGTTATAATGAAGGGTGAAAGAACCAGCAAGGGTCAGGTCTACACTTTAATAGAAACCTAACATAAAAGTTATAAATATAAATAATTGCTTCAAAGTTTGAAATCCGCTGCTAATGGAAATATTATAGCAAACAGCTGTTTTATCTGTTATTTTATTCAATTGGTTGCTGCGGTAATGAATGTAAATACACTCAAGAAATATATGTTGGTTCATCAGTCTAGGCCTTACCTAACAATTTTTTTCCTACTAAATTTACAAAATATTGAAATAAAAAATGTTTTTATCAAAGTGAATTATAGCCTATGTTACTCAGAGGTAATGTAGCCTTTTATTGGTAAAACTTTTTTTTAAATCGGTTCAGTAGTACCAGATATTACCTCCTACACACATGCAAACAAACAAATTTTATCTCTTTGTAATGTTATTATAAATACATAAATGGACAGAAGATGTGTCTTTCATAAATCTTTTTAAAGTTGCTTATTTCTTCACACTTTTTAAAGTAATCTCAAAATCACTAAATTCAATAACTTTAACCTACACACCGACTTCGTCTAACTTCGGGAATCGTCGGGTAAATTGTTTCACCTTTCTTATTTATTAAACGCATATTGTATTGTTTTGAAACTAAATTCACCAGTTTATACAGTATATATATATATAGTTATGCAATTCCTGCATTTCCGATCGTTCTACAACGATGAAAACGTACCGGGACAGTCGGGGGAGGTAAAAATTAGAACAAACTAAGTAAACTTGATAGAATTAAACTGGAACACAAGTTTAATACGTTTATTAACTCAAACGCGTTTCAACGACACAGTCGCCATCTTCATTGATGTACGAGTTACAATAATAAAACTATAACTAACCTAGCAGTATTTCATGCCCCGTATTTATTAAACAAAAACTACGAATTAACTAGTGGCTTATAACTACGCATTAGTAAGGTGTTACCAAGTTCTTCTATTACATTATTAAATTAAAACACGAATGAAAAACTTAATATAAAATGTATAGTAAAACTACTTTCGTACTTTTCGGTATGTGTTAGTACTCACAACAAATATTTGTCCCGAATGACGTTTAAAACACTGGAGACTTTAACGTTGGTGTAGGATAGACGCCTTATTATTTCCGTAGAGATTTCAACGCTCGCAAAGAACACGCGACCTTACAATATCCAACACTAGGACTTGTTTTATTTCCAGACGTTTGTAATTATAGTAACTCGTGCATCACAGTTTCCGAGATACGGCAGTTTAAAGTAAACATTTTCTGTTTCAATATATAGCTAAGATACCAGAGTTACGAAACTAATAATTAAAAACTGAGAAATAAAACCATAAATTAAAAACGTACGCAGATACAGTTCACGTAGGCTTTTAATGAAATATCAAACGGTACAGAAAGTGTATAGGAGTAGCTGGACAGTCTCCATAGCCGACACCAACACACCGTGGCTAAGGCCGTAGCGTGCGATGTCCTTGAAATAACTGCCCAACCCCGCCCCGCCCTACGTTGTCTGCATTAATTGCGTCATGTGTTGGATGCAGTTGTAGATGCATTATCTCTTTGCGTTCACCAATCATGATTTACAGTTAAACGATTGCCTACAGAAAAGGCTGCGCTGAGAAGATATATTCATAATGGTTTTTATTTTCCATATCTTGTGAGATTCAATAAATTTGGAAACTATAAAATCACCGCTTAAAATATAAAAATTAATAACAATATAATATTAATACACAATGATACCTATAATACAATAGGAATAAATATTTACAAAAATACAAACAAAATCAAAAAAAAAAAATAACACAAAAAAAATGTCAATAAAGTTTAAGTATGTAGCCTGATTACCGTACTTTTCGTCCCACATGAAAAATGCGGACTTTTCGTCCCATTTTTGGGGGTGGCTACCTGGGTTGGGTTTGATAATGATCTCCAAATATTTCTAGGCGGACTTTAAAGTAAAATTTACCCAAGTTCGATCAATATTCAGAACCAGTTTCAAGATTACATCCTAAACAATTTTTGAGATGTTAAAGTATTTGTAAGGTGTATAAGTATTGTAAGTATTCGTAAGTTGTGTTAAAATAGTTTATTCGGTAATATCTGTGAAATGGACATTGTGCTTCCTCATTTCGAAAGTTGTGTTAAAATAGTTTATTCGCTAATATCTCTGAAATGGACATTGTGCTTCCTCGTTTCGAAAGTTGTGTTAAAATAGTTTACTCGGTAATATCTCTGAAATGGACATTGTGCTTCCTCGTTTCGTAAGTTGTGTTAAAATAGTTTACTCGGTAATATCTCTGAAATGGGCATTGTGCTTCCTCATTTCGTAAGTTGTGTTAAAATAGTTTATTCGGTAATATCTCTGAAATGGACATTGTGCTTCCTCGTTTCGTAAGT
>JAGFPH010001046.1:114746-140959 GCA_018207615.1 Philaenus spumarius
ACTACCTAATTATGCTGTGGGAATTTTTAACTCGATAAATGTATACTACTATATAGTCTAGGCCTATAGATCATATATATTATTTCTCAATGGTGTTTTTTTTTTTTTTTTTGAGGCAACGCCATATCTTCCTTGATTCTTCATCAAAATTAAAACTTCTACATGAAAGTTCCTAATGAAAGACGTCATCTATTTAAGAATCTGTTTAACTGACAGTGTAAACAATCTAACTGTTAGTTAAATTTTTTACATTCTATATGCACGTGTAATCTATCACGCAAATCAATCAAATCTCGTAAATCAACGTAAAGTGTTATAAATCGATATAAACTGTTACTTATAAAACAAAGTAAATAAATAGACGTAGCCTAACTAACTGAATTAAATCAGCTGTACTATAGTTTGTATACAGTAACTTTGCGTCTTACCCCTGGCTACCTGCTACCGGATCTTTTAGCTAAGGTATACAGTTACTGTATACAAACTAACTACAGTAACTTGCAAAATATTAGAGTGGATCAGCTAGTTATTACTACAGTCTAATATCTGTTTAGTAATAATTACAAAATAATATATCTAATGTGTCCACTTACGATGAAAATGTTTAGGTATTTTCAAACTGTTGTATAACTAAGGTAGGCTGCAAACATGTTTTGTGGTTAGGAATCGTTTAAAGTGTGTATCTTTTTACGATCTGTTTTGTTTACTTTGTTCTTCAGAAGAAACTACTTAGGCCTACAGACTATATATAACCAGGGCCTTAGGGATTTTCAACATGGTAAATGTACTGGGAGGCTAAAATTAATTACAAGAAGTAGGCCTAGTACTACACGGTGAACAGAGTATAGCGAATGAGCGTGGTTGTATCGTGTGATTTGTTTTAGGAGTCTAATAAAAATTCGTCATGTGCAAAACTATACTCAAGTTTTCATCGTCAGTGTAGGCCTACATTTGTAAATTAACAAAAGCTAAAACTTGTAGGCTATTATTCTAATTAAATAGCAATAATTCTAACCAATTCAGGCCATTGTTTACTATATTGAATAAATATAGGCCATTGTTTACTGTATTGAATAAATATAGGCCATTATTAACTAACTATATTGCTAAATATAGGCAATTGTTTACTACATTGAATAAAAAATTCGGCTAATTTATAATTCGGCTAAAATAGGCCATTATTTTTACTATATTGAATAAATATAGGCCATTGTTTACTATATTGAATAAATATAGGCCACTGTCTACTACATTGAACAAGTATATGCCATTGTTTACTATATTGAATAAATATATTCCATTGTTTACTATATTGAATAAATATAGGCCATTGTTTACTATATTGAAATATATAGGCCATTGTTTAACATATTGAATAAATATAGGCCATTGTTTATTAAATTTAATCCTACAAATGGGCCATTGTTTTTACTACATTGAATAAATATAGGCCATTGTTTACTATATTGAAAAAAATATAGGCCCCTGTTTAACATATTGAATAAATATAGGTAATTGTTTTTACTATACTGAATAATTATAGGCTATTCTCTACTATATTGAAAAAATAGATGCCATTGTTTACTATATTGAATAAATATAGGCCTACATTTTTTCAATGGATTACTATATTGAAAAAAAGTAGACCATGTTTTACTACGTTGAACAAATATAGGCCATTGTTTACTATATTGAAATATTATAGATTATTGTTTACTATTTTCAAAAAATATAGGCCATTGTTTACTATATTGAACAAATAAAGGCCATTGTTTACTATATTAAACAAATATAGGCCATCTTTTACTGTACTGAAAAAAATATAAGCCAATGTTTAATACATTGAACAAATATAACAAATTGTATACTTTGTTGAGAAATGTAGGCTATTGTTTACTATATTGAAAAATATAAGCCATTGTTTACTATATTGAAAAATATAGGCCATTGTTTACTAAATTGAAAAAAATACTGGCCATTGTTTACTATATTGAAAAAATATAGGCCATTGTTTACTATAATGAAAAATAAAGGCCATTGTTACCTATAATGGAAAAATGTAGGCCATTGTTTACATAGTTGAACAAATATAGTCCATTGTTTATTATATTGAACAAATATAGGCATATTGAAAACTTTATTGAAAAATATAGGCCATTGTTAACTATATTGAACAAATATAGGTCATTGTTTACTATATTGAACAAATACAGGCCATTGTTTACTATATTGATAAAATATGAGCCATTGTTTAATACGTTGAACAAATACAGGAAATTGTATACGTTATTGAAAAATATAGGCTATTGTTTAGTATATTTAAAACATATACGCCATTGTATACTTTGTTGAACAAAAATAGTCCATTGTTTACTATATCAAAAACAAATATAGGTCATTGTTTACTATATTAAAAACAAATATAGGCCATGTGTACTTTATTAAAAACAAATATATGCCATTGTTTACTATATTGAACAAATATAAGCCGCTGTTTACTATGTTGAAGGGAAAACATATACAGTAAATGATTCAACATTTTCCCGTGAAACTCATAACTTCGTAGACCATCCTTTAGAACATTATAAATTGTTTGACCAAAAACCTGCATCTACTTCGGCCTGCTCGCTAACCCAGATAACCCGTGTAATTGATTAAGTTTTAACTCACTCACTCCAGCCCACTCCACTTCCAAGACGAATCTCACCTGCGAACAATACAAAAGACATTAGCAACAAGTGAAACCAGACGGGGTAAAGTACCATTGAAATGATCTAATGATGGGAAGGCTTTCACGATGTCATTACAGCTCGCTTAGCTCGAGCACTGCGGCGTACACTTTCACGATTTTTGAAAGGTTATGATAGGCGTACTTGAAACCTATTTCCTGGAGTCAACAATGGAATGTATTGTAGTGCGTTCGATCATGGAAAGTAAGAAATATGAATTGACAAATTACCACTATTATTTTATTGGCTCAATTTCAGAGAATAGAATTTAAATCTGAAAAACAGTTTTAAGTTTACGAGCAGGTTACCAATACTCGCTTCGCTTACCAACCCACACGGAGAAGATAATGTAAACAGATTATTGTATAATATGATATTTTCACTAGAATTATTGATTAGGGCAGAGTTTTTTATTTTTATATATAACTAGCTGACCCGTACGGCGTTGCCCGTGGTGGTTGGTATTTCCAGTCTTTTTAACGTAATTGTATTCTTTTTAAGTGTTCAGTCAGTGAGTGGTATTTGGCTTTTATATATCTTAAATAATTAGCCCAATAATTGGTGTTTTAGTTCATTGTAGGCCTAACCTAAAATTATATTCAGTTTTTGATCCAAATCAGTTGTTGATCAAAATCAGCTGTTTTAAGCTTTTCATACGAACAGCTGTTTTTTGTGCCCCTGATAAAATCAAAAGGAATCTTTCTTCTTCTTCCTTAAGATTGACCTTCCATAAGATTAACATTGATACTTTGAGGGCCACTGGGGCGTAGCCCTAATGTCCTAGGACTTCGGTAAATCGCCTAAAACCTTCCCAGGGTTAACCTGTGTTACTATGCAAAATTTCAAAGCAATCGGATGGACGGTTTGGTAACGCATAAAGGACAAACATACAAACAGAAAAACGTACAAACAGACAAACGTACAAACAGACGGACATACATTGAATTTTATATATATAGACTAGGGGAAACCCCTGCGTGCTCCGCACGCCAACCCCGTTGGAACCTTCTATTCACATAATCATGTTATGTTTTTTTATTATAATAAAAGTGTAGGATTAATAATAACCCCAAAGCTAAGACGGTAAATAATGTTAAATGTTCACATCATATTATGTCGTATATTTTATAACAGCAGTTATAATAAAGGTTAAAATAACCATTAAGGCTCAGGTCTACACTTTAATAAAAATGTAACTTAAAAGTTAGAAATACAAAGTTTGAAATGATCTATTAATGGCAATTTTACATCAAACAGCTGTTATCTGTTATTTTATTCAATTTGGTTGATATGGTAATAAATGTAAATACATGTGCTGATTTATCAGTTTAGGCCAGACCTAAGAATTTTTTCCGACTAAATTTACAAATAGTGAAATTTAAAAACGTTTTTATCGAAATGAATTATAGCCTATGTTACTCAGAGATAGTGTAGCTTTTTATTAGTAAAACTATTTTTCTAGAAAACGCAAATTTTAAAGTTCTATTTAAAATATGACCAAAATGTAATGCGGCGAAGCAGCATTTCAAACTGGTCAAACAGGCCAAGTCTATACTAATATTATAAAGAAGTAAAATTTGTTTATTTGTTTGTTTGTATGTAGGGGGTAATCTCTGGAACTACTGAACAGATTGAAAAAATAGTTTTACTAATAAAAAGCTACACTATCCCTGAGTAGCATAGGCTATACATTATTTTGATAAAACCATTTTTATTTCAATATTTGTAAATTTAGACGGAAAATTTTTTTTGTTAGGCCTAGACTGATGAACCAACACATGTATTTACATTTTATTACCGTAGCAACCAATTGAATAAATTACAGATAAAACAGCTGTTTGCTCCGATATTTCCATTAAAAGCTAATTTCAAAATTTGAAGCAATTATTTGTATTTCTAACTTTTAGGTTAGGTTTTTATTAAAGTGTATACCTGAGTATTGTTGGTTCTTTGAACCCTATATTATAACTGCTGTTATGAAAAACACGAAATAATTTGATTTGAATATTTAACATTATTTAACATCTTAGCTTTTGGGTTATTAATCCGTTACCTTTATTATAAAGAAAACATAACATGATTATGTGTATAGGAGGTTCCAACGGGGTTTGCGTGCGGAGCACGCAAGGGTGACCTCTAGTAAAGAATAAAGTTAAAATAATTGTAATGGTGTTGATTGAATTATTATTTAGTAATCATTTTCGTTATTTGTGTTTGCTATTACCTAACCTAAAAAAATGAAAGTAGTGAAAACTGTCATGAATATAGATCGTTGGTTATATTGGTTTGATCCGAATTGGTTTTAGAGATATCACCAAGTACACTTATTTAACACAATTTACAAAATTACGAAGTGCAATGTTCATTTCAGAGATATTACAGAGTAAACTATTTTAACACAACTTACAAAATTAGGAAGCACAATGCACATTTCATCGGTAGCGCGACGTGACTAAACCCATACAGGTATTGGAGTTTAAGATTTCGAATTTACCACCGCCTATTTTATTTCGTCGATTTCTTTTCTTTTACGATCAGCTGTTACTTTAAACTTACGTTTTATATTAGTACGTGTGCTTAAACCAATGAAGAAGAACCATCGTCAAATAAAAAACGCAAATCGTCTCCCTTTCTAAACTCGCATGTTTTAACTCATCCGAAAAGTGGTCGGTGCCCCCAAATAAGTTTTCACTTCAAAAACTGTTGGTTGTGAAGAATTATTACCTGATTATAAATTTGCCAATTTGGTTTCTATGGTAATAAATCTAAATGCTTTCAACAATGTTGGTTCGGTATAGGCCTAAACTAAAACTGTGTTAAGCTTATCCAAATCAGCTGTTTTATTTGTAATACGTAACAACAGACGTTTGCATTATTACAGAGTAAGCCCTTTTCGTTTATTTTACTTTCTCACTATACTATAGTATAGAGAAAGTATAGTGATCGCAAAAAAAAATCGATGTTGAGATTTTTGTGGAAATATCCGTTTTGGGACCTTCTGAGTCCAACAAATTGTATTTTACAAAATGCCTGTATGTGTACAAAGCTAGGGAGAAAACTATTCTATCGATTTCGAACAAATATGCACCAAACATGTCAATTAGGTCTGTATAGAAGCACGAAAAAAGATTTTAAACACTTTTGAAAAACAACAACCTTTTTGGCCAAAAAACCCCCAAAAAATCAGTTATTTTTTTTATAAAAAAAAAAACAGCTCTAACGTTTTTGATAAAATTTGGCTTATTTGTAGCCCTTAATGTACCCTACTATATGCAAAAACCGTATCTTTCTAAAAATTCTCGTTTATCTAATAATAATGACTAATATGGGGGGGGGGGGGTGGCCGAAAAGGGTTTTTTTTCCAAAATCGTTCAAAACATTTTTTCATGCATCTATACAGGGCCTCAATGACGTGTTTGGTCTAAATTTGTTCGAAATCGATCGAATAGTTTTCTCTCTATCTAATAATAATAATATTTATTAGTTAATTTCCTTCCTACTTTAATATCAAACTCTCCTACCCATCCTACAATTATGAACTCGCAGTGAATCTGTTTAATAAATTAAATATGTTTGTAAGAAAGTATGGGCCAGTTCTTGATACCGTTTATTTAGGTTAAACGTCAGGCCAAGTCCTTAATGTATCCTACCATATGCAAAAAAGCGAATCTTTCTAAAAATTCTCGTTTAGCTAATAATAATAATAATAATAACTGATTTATAGTGTTTTTTGGCCAAAAAGGGGGTTGTTTTTCAAAAATGTCAAAAACCTTTATTCGTGCATCTATACAGGCCCAATTGAAACGTTTGGTGCAAATTTGTTCAAAATCAACCGAATAGTTTTCTCCCTAGCTAATAATAATAATATATATTAGTTATTCTTCTACTTTAATACAATTATGATGGCATAGTGAATCTGTTTAAGGTTCTTCTATACCTTGCGTAAAGCAGCAAAAATATGCACTTCGTACTAACGTGTTTCGGACACGTAAAATATATAAAGCTTCCTTTATAACTTATAGTAGTTTCCCAGATTATTAATTTATAAATAGAATCCGAAACACTTTATTACGAATGCATGTTTCAACGATTTTTCGGCTTGAGGCAGGCTTTTCTGTATTAAAATCATACTGTACACTCGGGAGTTTTCTTCACGGTAAAGAAGAGCCTTAATAATTTAAATATGTTTGTGAGACAGTATGTGCCAGTACCTGGTGCCGTTTATTTTCTTTGTTTTTGTTTTCATCCGGTCTGCGTATTCTGTTTTTATAGCGGTACTTTTAGAATTATTTTTGTGTACCAGTAGGGGTACGAATAAACGGATAAAATAAATTTCGTTCACTGGCGAAAAAACTTACTGTGAGTTTCGTTCAAATCAATCAATGCTCCGTAATTAGGCTTGCATACACGGACAGCAAAATTACGGTTCCAGCAGTCTTTTTTAAATGTATTTCACGTCAACGAGTAGGCCTACATTCTACCTAAAATGTTTTCTACGAACAATAATGTTTACCCCTTGCCCGCAAATAATCTAATGCAATTGTTTTTCCTTACCTAAATATAACTTACTAATGGAAACCCCTGCGTTGGCTCCTTCTATACACATAATCATGTTATGTTTTCTTTATAAAAAAGGTGTAGGATTAATAACAACCCCAAAGCTAAGAAATTAAATAATGTTAAATGTTTAAATCAAATTATTTCGTGTATTTCATAACAGCCATTTATAATAAAGGTTAAAAGAACCAGCAAGGCTCAGGTCTACACTTTAATAAAAATCTAACCTAAAAGTTAGAAATACAAACAACTGCTTCACAGTTTGAAATAAGCTGTTAATGGAAATATTGGAGCAAACAGCTGTCTTATCTGTTATTTTATTCAATTGGTTGCTATAGTAATAAATGTAAATACATGTGTTGGTTCATCAGTCTAGGCCTAATCTAAGATTTTTTCTGACTAAATTTACAAATATCGAAATAAAAATGTTTGTATCAAAATGAATTATAGCCTATGTTACGCAGGGATAGTGTAGCTTTGTATAAGTAAAACTATTTTTTTCAATCGGTTCAGTAGTTCCAGAGATTACCCCCTACATACAAACAAACAACAAATGTTTAGCTCTTTATAATATTAGTATAAAAATATACTGAGGTTAAATTTCGAAATAGGCAAAGGTATCCTGTACTCATTTTGGTTTGGGCTTTGAGAAAGCCGAGCCAACCTGTACATTGCAGACCATACTGTGTTCATGCTTTCTCCAACACATGTGCTCAACACACAGGATATCACATCTATGAACGGATTACACACTGTATTAGGTTTACTGTTAATTTAAATGTCATACCGCATTGATCACTATACTGATAAGGTAAAAGGTTAAATTATAATGTCATCGTACCTTGTGGAACTCCTGTTACCGTTCTCTATAAGGTGCTTGTTTGGGCTACCTTACTAGTGTATCTTACCGTGGGATGTAGGTAGCAATAAAACAGGGACGTGTTGTATTGAGTTAATTGAAAAAAACGTGATAATAATTATTCATTCAGGTTAAACGAAAAACCTCAAAAACCCGAAAATGTAAAAAAAAACTAAAAAAAAACCTTCCAAAACTAAAAAACTCAACAAAATAAACTACGAAAAAATTGTGAAGAGTAATTCATTGAAGTAATGCACTGAAAAACTCGAACACATTGATCTCGAAAATCGAAAAACACACAAAAACAATAAAAACTCGAATAACAGTCACAAAACTCGATAATAATAAAAATGATAAGAAAAAAAATGCACTCAAAAATTTAAAAAAAACAAAAAACTCAAAAAGATCAAAAGGCTAAAAGTAAAAAACTCCAAAAATAATTACAATAAATATATATACAGTCACCACAAATGCTATGTTACCCAGGGATAGTGTAGCTTTTTATAAGTTTTTTTTATCGGTTCAGTAGTTCCAGAGATTACCCCCTACAAACAAACAAACAAATTTTACCTCTTTATAATATTAGTATAGATTTATTGTTTTAGGACTTGGTATCATCGCTGTCTCCCTTAAACACAAATAATCCAAATTCAAGGGTTTTACGAATCACATAAGAAACACTTGTGCAAAATTTCAGATTTATATTGTACTAGCTGGCCCGTATGGCATTGCCCGTGGTGGTTGGTATTTTCAGTCTTTTTAACGTAATTGTATTATTTTTAAGTGTTCAGTCAGTGAGTGGTATTTGGCTTTTATATAAATTATATAGATCTTAAATAATAAGAGCACTATTGTCATAATAATAAAAGATCTAAAATTATGATTTTAGTAAATTTGATCCTCCAAACCCCTCCTAAAATTTCGAAATTTTTCATACCCTTTCTTAGTGAGCACCTATAACCATAGAGGAAGCTACGTACCAAATTTCATTCCAATCCGTTCGGTAGTTTTGAAGAAATAGTGATTTAACAACTTTGATCCCCCAAACCCACCCTAAAATTTCGAATTTTTTTAAACCCTTTCTAGCGAGCGCCTATGGCCCTAGAGGAAGCTACATACCAAATCTCATTTCAATCCGTTCGGTAGTTTTTGAGAAATCGTGATGAGTGAGTTAGTGAGTGGTATTTCGCTTTTATATATATAGCCTGGGTATTAAACGTGTATCATTTTAAGATAATTACCCTATTTTAACCCTTTTTATTACCTTAGCGTCTTCTTGTGCCAACTATCCAACTATGCCAAATTTGGTCCCGAACCGTCGAACGGTCTGGGCGTGCCCGACGCACGCACATACAAATTGGATCGTACGAACCCGCAAAACGCCGAAGGTAGGCAAATCGCGGAGCCTATAAATGATTATTTCGACAAAGCTGACCGCGGGAGATGTTGCAAAGTTCACCAGCTGTGATTCCCAGAGATGCGGCGAAGTAGGTAAGGTTAGGTTACAGGAGGCAGCGCGGTTTCCGTTATCTCGTCGAAACAGTTACACAGTGACCTGCGCAGTGTCTATCTATGGTTACGCATTGTTATTGCGCATGCGTTAAAAGCTTCATTCAACCTGCGCGTGCGTCGTGGCTTCATTGGTCAAGAGACGATTAACTGTTAGTGTTGGACAGGCGAGATGTTAACTTCCGATGATGGGAAGACTGTTGGTACGGGGAAAATCCGCTTCGGAGCGCTAGTTGAAGGTGTAACACGGTACAGGTTTCCAGTTCAAGGTGATCCGCCACCAAAAATCGGAATTTTTGGAATTTAAAAAAATTTAATTTTTTATTTTACATACTTTTCTGAGTATGTGTGCAAATTTTTAGGCCTTTGTGATAATTTTTTCATATTAAAATTTTTTTTTTAAAAGTAAAAGAGTCAAGTGCAACGCGCCATTTACACATTATTGAAACTTTGAACTCCATTTTCCGAAAGTTTACTTTTTCCGATGTTTGTATGTAGGCCTACTTATGTTTGAATAAAATCTAAAGTATTAGACCCAGGTCTTTGACATGTTTACCACTTTATCTTGGATATATTTAGAAGAGTTTTGGTTATGGAAAACACTAAAGCCAGAAAAATAATAAATTTACAATTTTTTATAATACAAAAAGTTTGAAAAATATATGTTTTATATATAACCTTATAACTTTTGTTGTTAGAAACAGCACAAGGTTTTCCATATCCGAAATATTTCATTATATTATAGGCTACAAAATATTAAAAACTTCATTCAAATTGGTTACAAAGCAAAATGTTATTCAAAATCAAAAAACTACAAAAACGATTAAAAACAAATCAAAATTTTTAGTTTAAAAATATATAAATATGCCGGGCAAATGTTTCTCCCCCCCCCCCCCCAAATCATTCATTTTAGTTGTACAATACTAAATAGTAAAATATAAATTCAAAGGTTAAATCATAAAAATAAAAAAAAGTTTGTTTTTTTTTTGTTGGGGGACGACTTGAGAAGAAGAGGGGTCGTAATTTCTGATTAAATTAAAGGTTATTGGGATTAGGTATACATATTATTGTCCATGATTTTAAGATATCTAAAAGTACCCTTTCTCAATAACAACTATTATGAAATGTTTACGTAGGCCTACTAATAGAATAAATCTCCATAAGGGTTCAGGTGATTAGGTAGATCTCAAATAAAGAATCTACAGCAGATTTTCGGACAATTTCTACCACGTTTTACTTTCTCACTATACTATAGTATAGAGAAAGTATAGTGATCGCAACATATCGATGTTGAGATTTTTTGGAAATATCCATTTTGGGATCCTCTAGGTCCGAAAAAGTTGTTTTTACAAAATGTCTGTCTGTATGTATACAAAGATAGAGCGAAAACTATTCGATCGATTTCAAACAAATTTGCACCAGACACGTCAATTAGGTCTTTATAGATGCACGAAAAACGGTTTTGTACAATTTTGAAAAAAACCCCTAAAAAAATCAGTTATTACTTTTTATAAAAAACGGCTCTAACGATTTTGATAAAATGTTGCTTATTTGTAGCCCTTAATGTGACCTGCCATATGCAAAAACCGCATCTTTCTAAAAATTCTCGTTTAGCTAATAATAATAATAATAATTTATTTTTGGGGTTTTTTTGGCCATAAAGGGGGTTGTTTTTCAAAATGTTTCAAAACCTTTTTTCCTGCATCTATAAAGACCTAATTGACGTGTTTGGTGCAAATTTGTTCGAAATCGATTGAATAGTTTTCTCTCTAGATAATAATAATATTAATTATTAGTTAATCTCCAACTTTAATAAAAAAATCACCTCTCCTACCCCACCCTACAAGTCACAGTGAGTCTGTTTAATAATTTAAATATGTTTGTGAGAAAGTATGTGCCAGTTCCTGGTACCGTTTATTTTGTTTTATAGTTCTCTAGACTAAACAATCAACGTCAACTGAAAAGTGTATATACAGGGTATTCCACAAAGAAACTTTCAGGAATAAATTGATATTACCTTTCATCCGGTATTTCACACCGATATACTGTTCGTTTTAATAATTACTGCGTTTTCGGCCTGCGCAAACCCATCATCAGATCATCAGATAAGGTGTTATTTGTTTTAAAATTATTGAAACTTTCAGGACTTGTTCAGCTGGTGAAACTAATGAAAAACGTTCATAGAGAACATGGGTCTGGAATTTAACCAAATATCCGACAGTTTCACAATAAATAATTTATACCTCCAAAACGACTTAACTGAATGAGTTGAAATTTTCCAAGTCGCTCTTGAATGTAACGACCTAGTTTACCATAAATAATCAACTTGTTCAAACGTTCGGTTTCAAAATGACGGACAATTGAACATTTTAAATAAAAATAATTAAAAACCTGAAATTTTGTTGAAAAACATAAACAGTACGTTTTTGTATAATGTTTAATTTCCTAACGAACGGTATAATCTCAAAAAAATTTACCAAAGGGTAACATTAGTTTGGCTGGTTCAATATCTGCAGGAAAAAAAACGTAGGCAATCATTAATTTACATGACCAATTAATTAATTACTGTTACTCTCTGTTAGACAGTTTTTACAGTTCGTTGGAAAATCAAACTGGCTACAACAGTGTACTCTTTTTAAATTGACGTTTTTCAGTTATTTTAATTTAAAATGTTTAAAAGGTCGTCCGATAATTTCGAAACGGATTATCGGAACAAGTTGAGTATTTTTTTCAAACTAGGTCTTTACATTGATGAGTAATCTGGGTAATTTCAACTCAATCGGTTAAACCGTTCTACAGATATAAATTATCTTTTAGTAAAAAACAAATTATTGGATAGTTAAACTATTCGAAATATCATTATTTGTAGCCAAACTAATTGAAAGTATAGTAAAGTTAAAGCGACGTTTTAAAGAATTTTTGTGACTCAGTTTACCAACTTCACTCATTTTTTTCTAAACTTCCCTGACCAACAATGATTTCTGGTGTATAAAATAGCTATAGTAGATGTGCTGATATTTTGTATATTGTTTTTTGAATTGCTTTTAGAGGGAGTTATAAATAAATAATTTTTTAAAATCAAAATTATAAAGAGTTAAAATTTGTTTGTTTGTTTACTTGTATGTAGGCGGTAATCTCTGGAACTACTGAACAAATTAAAAAAAATTGTTTTACTAATACAAACTACATTATCCCTGAGTAACATAGGCTATAATTAATTTCGATAAAAACCTTTTTTATTTCAATATTTGTAAATATAGTCGGGAAAAATTCTTAGGTTATTCCTAGACTGATGAACCAACACATGTATTTACATTTATTACCATAGAAACCAATTGAATAAAATAACAGATAAAACAGCTGTTTCCAATAATATTTCCATTAACAACTGATATAAAACTTTGAAGCAATTATTCGTATTTCTAACTTTTAGGTTAGGTTTTTAATTAAAGTGTAGACCTGAGCCTTGCTGGTTATTTTAACCTTTGTTATAACTGGTGTTATAAAATATAAGAGATAATTTTATTTTAACATTATAAATTGTTATTTTAACATCTTAGCTTTGGTGTTAGGTATTATTAATCCTACACCTTCATTATAAAGAAAACGTAACATGATTATGTGTATAGAAGGTTCCAACGGAGTTGGTGTGCGGAGCACGCAGGTGTGTCCCTTAGTTATAATTAAAGTTATATTTAAAAGTCACAAATTTCAGAATCCATTTGGTAGTTAAAAATTGAGTTGAAATATTTATCGAAAAAGTGGGAACATTAGTGGGATTTTTTAGTGCTTCTTAACAAAGGTGCTTTTTAGTGCTTTTTAAAAGCAGGCAGTTTCAAGTAGGCTATTTGTTTTGCTTTTAACATACAGCTGGCGACGTCTTCGCGAAGAAAAACTGCTTCAACAGCAAGCTGGTATTACTGGTACTACAAGCTGGAGCAAAGAAAGTCTCCTCACTTTTTGCATGAACGAGTTCTCAATGAAACTACTTTTCCTGACTTTCCCGCCTCCCCTGACCGTAGGAACCTTATAAAGGTAATTTCCAAACTTGTAATGTTTTTTTGTAAAAAAATAAAATAATTGATGACAGCTGAAAAAAGGGTAATTAGAAAATATTGTACTAAACATTTTTCTTTGTTTGGGTGTGCAGAATTTAAAAAAAAATTACGCAATCATTTTGCGACACTCTGAATTGCCGTGCAGTATATGCATCGGATTTTTCGTACCATAGTCAGTTTATAGTACCTCGGAAATAAAAAGAATTATGGAAACTTTAACGCTGGGTAAGCACGAAGTTCATTTCCAAAGTTATTATGGTTTTTGTAAAAGTCAAATAAATGGATGGCAACTGAAAGAAAACAAAATATTGTACTAAACTGTTTGTTTCTTTAGATGTGCAGAATCAAAAACATGTACACCACATTAAGCATTTTCTGACACTCTGTACAGGTATCGAATTTTTGTATCATAGTTCGGAGACTTTAACGCTGGGCACGAAGATCATTTCCAAAGTTAAGATGGTTTTTTAAAAATCGAATAAATGTATGGCAACTGAAAGAAGACAAATATTGTCCTAAACATTTTTGTTTCTTTAGATGTGCAGAATCAAAAACTGTATACCACATTACGCATTTTCTGACACTCTGTACAGGTACCGGATTTGTGTATCACAGTTCGGAGACTTTAACGCCGGGCACGAAGTTCATTTAATGTTTTGCCTTACACTTCGTACAGATTTACAACATCGGCCACAAGAAATGCGAATGGAAATCTACTACCCAGTGAAAGTAAACTTCCCTACTTATTGTTCAAAACAAACGCACTAATTAAAGATTCAATTAACCAGCCCACCTAGATAAACTGTTTGATCACCTACGCCTATAGAAAGTGTTTTATCTCTTTGTGATGACCCACATATGAAGAAGAAGACGGTTTGGCACACGCTCAGTTTGTTTTGGCGATACGAAGCTAGATTAGTCCTATCTAGGTTACCAAGATTGATTTACGTATTTTCATATTACTTTCTCCTACTTGAATGTTATTGTTACGTTCTGAAAGTGTTCATATAGCCATGGAAACTTGTGGTCTGTAATGACTATCTATTAAGGTGATGACTATACTGTATTTACTGTAAGCTCTAACCTGTAAATGTATTGATTGTGAAAAGGTACAGTCTGGTTTTATTAATGGGGACGTCCTGAACGCTTCGCCTACCAATACAAACCCGCCTCGGTCCTTGGCCTCGAAAACTGCAACCGTTCGCTCGTAACACATAGTATAACACCAAAATATGAAAAAACCACTACTTTTGTCACTATACAGGTAAGTTTTGAAAAAGCTCGATGGACCACAGACCATGTTATCCCAGTTGGCATTACTTTAAATTCCATTAATTAATAAGAGTTGTACAAATATAGGTATCCCAAAGTCCCCCCCCCTATTATTTTTTTAATTAATAGAAATAGACAGATTTGCTTTGGGGATTGTTAACGTGAACAAAAATAATTTGTTTGGCGTATCGTAATGGGATATTTTGGGAGTTAGTCGAAAATTTTAAATGAGAACCCCTATTGAGTGACACCTCATTTTAAAGGGCTTGATAAAAGAAGAAGATTGGCGCAAACCGGAGGCCTGTATGTTGACCTATCCAACATAATGGCCAATCAAAATTATAACTTTCCAAATTTAAATAACATTGAAATGTTAAAGATGATACATCTGTTTTTTACAAGGATTTCATCCAGTAGGTTACTCAATCTAAGCTATAAAACATAGTAATTAGTATAAAAAAAGGAAAGCTAAGCCCTCTGGAATTCCCAGGTACTGGAATTTTTACTATTAGGAGTCGACAAACATGCACTGAAACAATGTATTTGCAAGGTTGTATCAACCGAAAGTCCATTTATGCAAGGTTTTTTTTATCAGTACAATAAATATTCAATGTCACCCATTTAAATTGCATTGGTTTTATAAGGTGATATTCTACTTTACAATCTATACTAATATTACAAAGAGGTCAAATTTGTTTGTTTGTTTGTATGTAGAGGGTAATCTCTGGAACTACTGAACCGATTGAAAAAAATAGTTTTACTAATAAAAAGCTTCACTATTCCTGAGTAGCATAGGATATAATGCATTTTGATAAAAACGTTTTTTATTTCAATACTTTAAATTAGTCGGAAAAATCTTAAGTTAGGCCTAGACTGATAAACTAACACATGTATTTACATTTATTACCATAGCAACCCATTGAATAAAATAACAGATAAAACAGCTGTTTGCTCCAATATTTACAATAACAGCTGATTTCAAACTTAAAAGCAATCATTTGTATGTCTAACTTTTAGGTTAGATTTTTATTAAAGTATAGACCGGAGCCCTGCTGGTTCTTTTAACCTTTATCATAACTGCTGTTATAATATATACGAAATAATTTGATTCGAACATTTAACACTATTTACCATCCTTAGCTTTGGGGTTATTATTAATCCTACACCTTTATTATAAACAAAACATAACATGATTATGTGTACAGAAGGTTCCAACGGGGTTTCCCCTAGTAGGCCTATAGCTATAAAAATGTAAAATAAATTTTATCGAGAATGTTTTGATTGGTTGGAAATTGGCGGAAATCCATTACGCGACAATTCGACAAGTGCGACCTAGATAGAAGTTTGTCGGAGCCTTCTTAATTTCCGGAAACATGACACGCCCATTATCAAGTTGACACAGTTTGACTTCCCATTGGTGTAAACACTTTAGGGCATGACCCAATGCTAATGCGATCAAAGCGAAGACTAAGAGACTCATTACAGGGTCTGTCTGTGTTAATTTGGTCGGACTTGTTTAGTTACGCGTTGTTGCTTAGCCTAATTTGGCTCGGATGTCGCGTAGCTGCCGAATTTTTGGTACGTTGTACTTGAAATAATTGTACAACTATCTGCGTAATTCGGTAATTGTGCAGATAATTTTGCCACATTCTGAAAGTGTACATTAAATTGAGTCACAAAAAATTAATTTCCGCGTGAAACAAATGTAGAATTTACGATAGAAAAAAGTAAAAAAAAACTAAAAGTTATGTTCCGCCATTTTCACTACGTGTTCAGTGAAGATGAGAAACTAAACACTTGTAAGTAAAAAGAGACAACAGAAAAAGGTAAAAATAAAATCAAAGAAAGAAGAACCACATAATCTTGTCAATTTGAACATTAAACCATTCGTAGTCCAGAAAACGAAAAGTTGTAGAGGGAAATGGAAGAAAGACAATTTTTGACTTTGGGACATTGTTTGGATTAGTAAGGAGGTAAACATACTAAAAGTCCCCACTCCTAGCAGGTGAGCGGGCTGCAGGGGAGCCTGTAGGAAGTACCTTTTTTGAGTTTTCACTTATTTCTCAAAAACTATGCGCCTTAGCGATAAGACCATTCTATACAAAATTAAAGCCCACAAAATGTGCTACAAGATTGAATCTATTCATTTTTTCACTATCTCACATAGTTTATGAGATATCAGCGCTAAAAAGTCTCTTCCTCGCGTTTTTTGCCTTGTTTGACCAGCTAACTTTTCAGCCTTTCGTCCTACGAAAAGTTATAAAGAAAGAAGTTGTAGAGCGTTGAATATCTTTCAAGAATATATGATATTTAACTATATTATCTTCAACCGTTCAAAAGATACAGCAAAGAAAACCCGAAAAAAGGGACCTTCTACGGGCTATCCTGCTAGGATTGGGTCTTTTAGTATGTTTACTTCCTAACTAATCCAAAAAAGAATACCGTTGCGTGGCGGGCAATAGGATGGGCGCGCAGCGTTGCCATATCTACTAGCCTCGAACACTCCTGGTATTTACCGATCGAGGCTTGTGGGCACAGTTTAAAGAATTATAAATGCGTTGAGTCAGCCGCAGTCAGTTAGAAACGTGGGAAGAACGTGACAACGTCGCACTGCGGCGATTGGAGCGTTCAAGGTCTCTGTGTACACAAGCCCGTCCCTCAACGGTATTCTTTCGTGGTCTTTACTTTAGTCCAGACAATGTCCCAAATTCAAAAATGCTGTTTTTTCCATTTCCCTCTACACCCTCCTTTTGAGCATTCATCGACTGGACTATTCAAGCTGGCCTAAGATGAAACAAGTTAGGAGTAGGCCTACACTTACCTGATTTAATAGTTTGATTTAATTAAAATGTGTAAATCACAAATTTGTTTTATATATATATTTTTTTTGTAAGGTCATAACTACTAAACTTTTAAAGGTAAGAATATGACTATACCCAAATATTTAGTGCTTTTTATATATTTTAAATTATGATATCAAACGGCCAAATTAGTTCAGTAGTAAAAAAGTTATAAAAGATTTAAAAAAACATATTTTTTGTCTAAAAAAAACCAAAAAAACTCAAAAAGGTATGTAAAATATATTTGTTTCCCAATTCCTAAAGTGTAAACAACGTTTTAGGTTCTAATGAATGTAAAAAAAGTGAATAATTAAAAAAGGGCTATTATAGAAAACCCCTATTTTCAGTAGGGAATCCCCTTAGGGAAAAGTAAATTACGTTTATTTATTTACGTTGGTTTAATTTGATTGATTTGTGTGATTAGATTACACTTGGATATACAATGAAAACAATCTAACTAACGTTATTTTTACACCTCCATCTTAGAAAATGTTGTAAAAAATTAAATTTACGAAATCGATTTGAAAGCAATTTTTTAGGTCAAGCACTTTGAAATAAACATTTTTTGTGTCTTGAAATTTTTTCTAAACTCTTCCTTTTCGAGATATTAGCAGCTTTATGACGATTTATTTCAACACGTTTAGGGCCGCCATTTTGTTTTGAGTGGTCTGATTTTTATTTTCTTCATGTCATTTTCCTAATCTTAAATACACCTTTAAAATGAGGTATCACATGACTATACTTCCCATTTAAAAATTTTGAGTTGCCCCCGAAATAACGTCAAAAGATACTTTGGGTTAAGTTAGAATCGTTCCCAAAAAGATATTTGTTTGTTTTAACAAGCAAAAAAATTAAAGGGGGCGTTCTTTTTTTACACACAGTATATATAAATATTCCGGTTATAACAGGTTACATAACTTCTGTTTGGCAGCGGCAAAACTGTACCCCTCCCCCTTCCCTTTCCACACAAATAAGGTAATTGTTTTTTTTTTAGACTACTGTTAGCAATTAGGTTGTGTTGTAACCCCTAGAAAAAGCCTGAACCAAACAAATTTCAACCAGTATGTTTTTAGTTTCTAAACGTATATGTTGGTAGCACTTCTTACTTTCAGTAAAATCTGGCAACGCTGTAATATCGCCCGAGTAAAATGGCTGAAAGTTTTCAATGTTAACTCGCCTATTGAACTTTTGGTTTTTCATCCTTTTATACTTAAATTTAGATTGTTAATATTTTATTTCCCTCCATCTGTGAAGTGTAAAGTTTCTGTATATGTACAGGAAAAAGTGAAGTAATGCTTCCTTCCATTAGAATTGACGGTCACGACATCTGCACTGAATACATTTAATTCGATTGAATATCCTATTTGTAATGTTAAGGGTTCTATTCCTACACAAATAAAAAACAACTGTTATTGGTTTGTTTGTTTCTCTTTAAAACTCGTCTTTCTTAGGAATACAATTTTGCACAGTTAGGCCCATCAAGCCCGCATATTTTCTATAATCAGAATAAAAACATAATTTAATGTGCCCCAAATGTTGGTGCACCCAACAAATATTGTTACAATAATGTCGAGTTTTATTTTAAAGATAATATTAAAACTATGCATCTTGGAAGTTTGTGTTAGGTAGTTCTCAAGACAAATAAATTTGTTGCTAAAACATATTAAACGTAGCCTAATAAAAAAAATAAACTTCTATGTGTTGCTTAAACAAATGAAGTTAATCATACTGTGTCGGGCGTTAAGGTCTTTACAAATGTTTAAATAATTTACTATTCTTCATTTCTATACATGCATTTTACGTTTTGTGTATACGGAGACTTTAACGCAAGATAGGAAAGAAGTTCAGGTAATGTTTTACCGATCGTTGAGCACGTTTTGAAATTCTATTCAAAATATTGGTTTCGAAACGACAACAAATGTTGCATCTGCGACCGGAGATATTGGTCAAGAGTACGACCACCTTGGTAGGTAGCGACTTGAGAAGTCAGCGGTAGTTTTGTCTTTTGATACGTTTAGTGCAATATGATAAATAACTTGACAACAAATGAAAGTAATCGTATTGCATCGGTCGTTAAGGTTTATATAAAATCTGCAGATACTATAGTGTCCTTCATTATTGTACATTAGTTCGCAGTTATTTACAACAGTTAACAATTTATTACGTTTCGTATACACTGGAGACTTTAACGTAAGATAGGAAAGGAGTTCACGTAATGGTTTACCGTGGTGAACACGTTTTAAATTCAACTGATTGGAATGTGGAAGTATTACTTTCGAAACTATAACAAATGTTGCATCTGTGATTGCAGACAATCCGTCAAGAGTACGGACCACCTTGCTAGGAAGAGACTTAGAGACGTCAAAGGTAGTTTGTCGTTTGATACGTTTAGTGCAATGTGATAAATAGCTTGACAATAAATGAAAGTAATCATATTGCATAGGACATTAAGGTTTTCTAAAATGCTTAGGGTCTTTAGTGTCTTTCATTACCGTACATGAGTTCACAGTTATTTAGACAACAGTTAACAATTTATTACGTTTTGTATACACTGGAGACTTTAACGCAAGATAGCAAAGGAGTTCACGTAATGGTTTATCGTGGTGAACACGTTTTAAATTCAACTGATGGGAATGTGGAAGTATTACTTTCGAAACGATAACAAATGTTGCATCTGTGATGGCAGACAATCCGTCAAGAGTACGGACCACCTTGCTGGGAAGAGACTTAGAGACGTCACCGGTAGTTTGTCATTTGATCGGTTTAGTTGCAAGTTGATAAATAACTCGACGAGTAAAGATTAAGAGTGAACGTTTATGAAATGCATTTTCAATCCGTACTGGTATTGTGACAGGAGATCGTTGCTAACGTGTGTACAAGTCTCTAAGGAAACGTCTTGTTTAACATTCTGACGCGCGGCAGATTCATTACAATGAATTTTAAAAATGTAGTTGGTGACGTGTTGCAAGAGGGTAGGCCTATGCATAAATAGTGTTAAAATAAAAATACATTTAAAGTTGGTGAAAAGCAACCAATTTTTTAATGAATAATATGCGTGACCGTTTTAGCGGACTAAAATAGAGTTGAGGGAAATAATTTAATTTAAAAAAAGAATCCAGGTAAGACCACACGGGAGAAATGTAAATTTCTGGGCGTAGTGAAACTGCCCCAACATTTTGGGTACTTTTGAAACGATGAAACTGCGCAGCTCATTAAAGAGGATTAGGAAGACTAGACATGCTGAAATTGCCCCGAGCGCCCGGCCGGGTAGTTGCTACGGGACTGGGGAAAAAAGTGATTTTTTTAAGGTTAGATTAACAAACTAAAAACAAGCACCAACGAAAATCAACGAAAAATGCTTATAATTCAATTCAAACGTCTTTTGTCCCTTCGTCCTGTCAGTGACTGCAGTCTTCTAAAACCAAACCAACCTAACCTAATATTTATTGGTATGCGTTCCAATCAGTTGATATGCTACATCAAGGGGCTATGAAACTTTTCGGAGGGAAATATCCCGTACCTGTGTCAGGTAGAAAGTCGGAACACTTTCAGCATTTCTGGTCTGGCGAGGCGACCCTTTTTGATCCTCTTTAATGAGCGGGGCAGTTTCATCATTTCAAAAGTACCTAAAATATCGGGCCAGTTTACGTGTCCCCAAATTTCTATGGCGATATTCAGATAAATACAAAATATATTATGGAAATTATTTTGGTTGCTAAGAAAAAATCCTGAACAAAACAGATTTTTAAAGTACACAAGATTTGATTATTTTAACACTACCAAGTAAACTATTTTAACACAACTTACAAAATGAGGAAGCACGATGTCCATTTCAGAGGTATTACCAAGTAAACTATTTTAACACAACTGAGGCTACAAAATGAGGAAGCACAATGTCCATTTCAGAGGTACTATCAATTAAACTATTTTAACACAACTTAGGCTACAAAATGAGGAAGCACGATGTCCATTTCAGAGGTATTACCAAGTAAACTACGTTAAACAGCTTACGAAACGAGGAAGCACAATGTCCATTTCAGAGGTATTACCAAGTAAACCATTTTAACACAACTTACGAAATGAGGAAGCACAATGTCCATTTCAGAGGTATTACCAAGTAAACTATTTTAACACAACTTAGGCTACAAAATGAGGAAGCACAATGTGCATTTCAGTGGTATTACCAAGTAAACTATTTTAACACAACTTACGAAATGAGGAAGCACAATGTCCTTTTCAGAGGTATTACCAAGTAAACTATTTTAACACAACTTAGGCTACAAAATGAGGAAGCACAATGTGCATTTCAGAGGTACTACCAATTAGACTATTTTAACACAACTTTGGCTACAAAATGAGGAAGCACAATGTCCATTTCAAGGGTATTACCAAGTAAACCATTTTAACACAACTTACGAAATGAGGAAGCACAATGTCCATTTCAGAGGTATTACCAAGTAAACCATTTTAACACAACTTACGAAATGAGGAAGCACAATGTCCATTTCAGAGGTATTACCAAGTAAACTATATACTCTGCTATAAACACATGTGTACTATATATAGTAGAGCGTGACGGTAACATCTGATTCACCGCCCCCAAAATATACATTCTAAACATTGGGCAGGCAATAAACTATATGACAGAAAGATTACGCTGTAAATCATATGAATGAAAAGTTAATAGATTATAAAATTTAGGATAGGCTTACTGAATATTATATTTAACATAAATTCAGATTTTTCGGAAGGTATAAAACTTAAACCTACCCTATATGTTTATGTTTTTTAGTTTGTCTTTGTCTTGTTTACAATTTTATTTGGTAATTTTACCGTTATATTACGAAAATATAGCTGTAAAATAATTCTTAATTCCTTACAGAATTATGACAGATCATTTTATGTAGCGTTTACGATTTTTCTTCAGCGTTGCAAAGACAGGGTCACAGTCAATTTATATAGCAGATTTTCCATTAAGCTTTCAAGGTTTGAGGTAGAAACGTCGACAGTATCCTCTAGCTGACCTGAATACAGCACGGAGAAGAATATTCTCATTGGAAATAAATATCTATTGTTGGTAGAAATCTAGCTCAGACCTCGACACGGGTATTCAATATCTTGAAACAGTGACTGGACGGAGGATTGAATGACAAAGTTCTGCTGGTAATGTTAGGAAAAAACTGTTTATATTGGATCAAATAGTACAGGTTTAACGATTAATTCGTTTGCAGAACAGCGAGATATGCAACAATATAACATTTCACAACAATGCGGACAACAATCAAATATTCTGCAACAATGTAAATATTCCACAACAATTACTGGTATTTGACGATAAGAGTACCTATGTAAAAGCTATAGAAATCCTTGCAATTAATGTGGCTGAACTACATACGAATGAGAGGGCATTGATATTTAGAATGTAATCTTAAAAATTTCAGGTAAACGTTATTAACTAACTGTACATACCCTACTTTGTATCGAGTTTGTATGGAATCACAAAAAAAACTAGCAAACTACTAAAGTTTCTAGTTCTGCAATTGACTTTTATATAGCCTCAATTTACAATTATTCGGAATCACCGGACCGGAGCGGTTAACCAGTAATTTGTTAAGCGCCATTAGGTTGGAAATTGCTGACAATAAAAAAATAACTCCTTGAATAGTACAGGCTACTCGAGTTCGCTTTGATCGCACAATTATATTCAGCCTACATTAAAAGTAGTATAAACAGTACAATTTTTAATCACATATACAACAAAAATCTGCACATGGTTTATTTTCATTAAATGTTGTTTTTTTTATCATTTTTGTTAAAAAAAAAAAACACAATATTAACTCATTTTACGTTTTAAATGGCCGATTTCATTAAAATTGGATAGAAAAGGTAATAGAAAAGAATGCTACCTCTCACCGACTTCAATGCTGTACTCCAAATGTAGTGATAAAATAATTTTAAGTAGGTAAGTGTCGTCTAGTATTTACCGGCGTATATAATGTGGCATGCGGAGACTTTAACGACGGGTAAGGACGAAGGTCACGTAATGTTTTACTGCTTGTTGAACATGGATGTTAATAGTACGGTCATGAGTGTTTTTGATTATATTCGATTTATTACCTGCCGTGTCCTTGATAGCTGACTATAAGGGGGCTGAGTGAAATAATTGATGTAAATAGGTTTTTAAATGCAATATAAAACAATCGAGAGAAATTTGAAAGATACTCGCAGGCCTATAGGCCTACTAATCTTTCTTTGCATGTAGACCAAATACGAGTACATAGGGGCCTACTTATATAAAACTGCGAATTCCAAGTATCTAATTTTATAAGCAATTTCGCTTTTTATTTTTTGAAGCTCCACTAATTGCAGAATAATGAAGGTTTTATTTTTTAATTTCACTCATACATGCTGAATTCGTATTTATTTCCTATCTGTTTATTTTTCAAATTTATTTTATGAGGTTATTGTTCCAAAACCATACTTTGATCGAACAGCGGTTGAGTTTTTACGTTGAAATTAATATCCACGATGATATTGTGTGCAATATTTCTGCGTTTAATTTGTCCAAACTAATTTAGCCTATATTTAAATGGGATAGTGGTATTTAACCTAACATTGCGCATGCTCACGTACGCGTAACTAACACTATTTATGCATAACAGTCCGAATATCCTTTGTCTAGTCCCAACTCGTGAACTTTTACGCAATGTCAGATTATAACGCCACTTGCTCTGTACGGAGTTGAAATCTCTAGGGAAATGCTTAGTCACCTGTCCGCTACCGGCGTTGAAATCTCCAGGGAATCTGTGTACGTATACCAAGTGTACAGTTATGTGCGGTTATTTAGTTAAGGTATTGATATGCTTTGCATGTCGGACGTATAGCGGGAAACGTCAGTTCGTACGGCGTGGCTTAATTTTCCCGTGAAGAAGGAATAAAACGGCGGGAATTTGTTCACCTCCAATACAAAATTAGAGGAATACAAATTTCGGCCAATTATACACAAGATATTGTTTTAATTTATTTCTCGAATTAAAATCAAACTTTACTAATAAACGGAATACAATTAAAGCTACAGAAGAGTTGGGTATGTCAAGTCAATCGAATATGTCAAATCAATAGTAACGAATTGACGAGCTAAAACACCTGAAGATGCAAGAATGTAGATCTTGAAGTCCGTCAGTACTCCATTGACGGAAAATTGTCCAAAGAGTAATTCAACATAAATAAATGTACGTATTAAATGTAAACAAAATTAATATTTTAATGTATTTAATATCGGGAAACATTTTGTAAAATAAATTTGAACTTTTTCCGATAAAATGTTTTTTTTACTTTCTCCCCCTATACCATAGTATATAATATGGAGAAAGTATTGTATTCGTCAAAATTTTCGAGTTTGAGTTTTTGGTGGAAATATCCGTTTTGGGTCCCTCTGAACCTAAAAATATGGTTTTCGGAGTGATGTCTGTGTGTGTGTCTGTGTGGATGTTATCAGACCTAGAGCCTAAACCAGTCGTCCGATTTTGATGAAATTTGGTATGGAGGTACTAATCCACAGTATCTTCAGGCGTTCTTTTCATTTTTGTGAATTTTTGATTTTTAAGGGTAATTTTTCCATAAAAACCCTTAAAATAACGGAAAAATCAACTTTTCTCAAAAACCGCTCAAACGATTTTGATTAAAATTTTATAGTTTATTAGGGACTTAAAGTACTATAAACTATAAAATTTTAATCAAAATCGTTCGAGCCGTTTTTAAAAGAAGTTGGTTTTTCCGTTATTTTATGGATTTTTATGGGAAATACACTTTTGGCTTCATGAAATAATATTTTTTTATTAAGTTCCTATAATGAGGGAGAAAGTATGTGTTAGTTTGCTGATACCGTTTATTAGTTTCTTTATGGTTGGAGAAGGTAGGAAGGGATTATTTTGAGTCCGTAATTTCTTCGGAGTATGCATTAATTCATGTTTCCATGTCGCTCTTATATATATTTTTATTTTTTACCGAGCACTCTACTTTTGATTTTCTATAAGGGTATTTTTGTTTTGGCGCTGCACTGACGTTTTTGTTGTAGTGCTGATCTTATTAGCGAATTTCCGTAGGAAAGATGATATATTGCTGTGACTCGATGTGAGACCTAAGGTCGGGAGTAGGAAACGAGCACCGATCATGGTCCGCAGAACACGTTTTGGTGTGTCATTAGAAACGATATGTATATGTATACAGGGTGTTCCCAAATTATGTTTCCAGACTTCCACAAATTGTTCCTTTGGTCAAAACAAGAACAAAACTTGCAATAAACATAGGTCCTAAAACGCTTAGTTTCCTAGATATCCGCCATTTTGTTTTTTGTACAAAATAATTCATATCTAGAGAACGGTTTGAC
>JAGFPH010001046.1:150959-167604 GCA_018207615.1 Philaenus spumarius
GCCATAGGTGCTCGCTAAGAAAGTTTAAAAAAAAAATCGAAATTTTAGGGGAGATTTAAGGGGTCAAAGTTACTACAAAAAACCATCGAACGGATTGGAATGAAATTTCTATGTAGCTTCCTCTAGGGCCCTAGGTACTCTAAGAAAGGGTTTTAAAAAATTCGAAATTTAGGGGGGTTTGGGGGGTCAAAGTTACTAAAAAGAAACACCGAACGGATTGGAATGAAATTTATTATGTACCTTCCTCTAGGGCCCTAGGTGCTCGCTAAGAAAGAGTTAAAAAAAAAAAAAATCGAAATTTTAGGTGGGTCAAAGTTACTAAAAATCCCCATAAGGAATACATAGTGCAATATATTTATTGATATAATATATTTTTTGTTAATATACATTTAACTTTGATTTGTCTATCCGTGCAAAGCCGGGTCGGGCCAGCTAATATGGAATATAATGCGAAGAGGACAAGGGGCGAGATATTCAATATGGCCCCTTCTATATGTTTCTATGGATATTCTATATGTTTCGTTATTTTTTAAAATTTACCTCTCACTTGTATGTACACAAAGTAAACAGAATAACGTTAAGAGATCAGAAGATACAGGGTTTGGATCTCGGGTAAAGACCAGGTAGCTTTTCATATCTGTGGCTAGAGGGAAGGAGGGCGGAAGTAAGGCAAACGGTGGTTGGCTCACTTCCAAGCTGACGAGATATGACTAGTTACCTGGTCTCAGACTTGGAATGCATACTTTTACTACAGTATTTATGTATATGTATATTTTGGAAGTACACATTTCTTAAGCGTAGAGAGCACGTTTTGGATGAGGTAAAATATACGAACTCGCGATACGCTAGACGCTCAAAGTGAGACGATTTGCTTTTTTATTTTTGAAGTTATACTTCTTTGCGCCCGTTGTAATCGGGATGGGGTGTCGGTCGAGAAACCGCGTCCGTCACGCGTTAGGGGTAAAATCCGAAAAATGCCTTTTTATACCTTTACTCTACAAGAGATACCTCAAGAGTCTCGGTGGGTGAGTGGTTAACGCTAGAATCGATTTCCACGCTGGTTCGATCCCCGGCTGGGAAATTTTGTTGGAAAAATTATAGGAAAGTATACGAATATACGAATGGCCAAAGAAGCATAACTTCCACCTTCTGGTCCGACGCAGACCCACTTTTTGTTTCTTCTTCTTCATTGGTTTACACGCGTACTAATATAAACCAGAAGTTTAATGTGACAGCTGATCGTAAAAGAAGAATAAATCGACGAAATAAAACAGGCAGTGGTAAATTCAAAGGCTTTAACTCAATAACTGCATAGGTTTAGTCACGTCAAGCTAACGATGACGTAGACATTGTGCTTCCTCATTTTCAAAGTATTGTTAAACTAGTTTACTTGATAATACCTCTGAAATGGACATTGCACTTCCTAATTTTGTAATTTATGTTAAATCGATGTTTTTGAAGATACCAATAAAATTTACATAGTGCTTTCTCAATATTTTAAAGGTCTAAATTTCCTACCTTGGTTGCTATCGTAATGAATGTAAATGCATTAAAATAACGTGTGTTGATTCAGTATGGGACTAACCTAAAATTATGTTGTTAAAATTTAATACAAATTAGCTGTTTAACATTAATATTTGACAACGGATAATAAACTAGGGGAAACCCTGCGTGCTCCGCACGCCAACCCCGTTGGAACCTTCTATACACACTTAATTACGTTGTGTTTTCTTTATAATAAAGGTGTAGGATTAATAATAACCCGAAAGCTAAGATGGTAAATAATGTTACATGTTCAAATCAAATTATGTCGTATATTTTAACACAGCAGTTACAATAAAGGTTAAAAGAACCAGCAAGGCTCAGGTCTACACCTTAGTAAAAACCTAACCTAAAAATTAGAAATACAAATAATTGCTTCAAATTTTGAAGTCACCTGTTAATGGAAATATTGGATCAAACAGCTGTTTTATCTGTTATTTTATTCAATTGGTTGCTATGGTAATGAATGTAAATACATGTGTTGGTTCATCAGTCTAGGCCTAATGTAAGATTTTTTCCAACCAAATTTACCAAATTTACCAAATATTGAAGTAAAAAGTGTTTGTATCAAAATGAATTATAGCCTATGTTACTCAGGGATAGTGTAGCTTTTTATTAATGAAACTATTTTTTCATTCGGTTCAGTAGTTCCACAGATTTTCCCCTACATACAAACAAAAAAATTTTACCATATATTAGCATAGAGTATCCTTTCCTCGATAATTTTAAATTTTATTTTAAATGGGACTAGATAAAAATGATGATCAAATTTCAAATCAAACGACTAAAACCAACGATTTATTTTCTCTTCTGTCGGCAGTCCGACGACTGATTATTTCTACTACTACAAAAATTCAACTTTTGTGTTGCACAGATAGATTGGTAATATTTTTTACTTTAAATCTTGTGTGATATTATCTGAATTGAAGATTTTATAGAATAATAATCAATTGAAACCAAAAATTTATTATTTTGAAAAATTATATTTCAGACTGCCCTTAAAGGTTTATTCAAATCAAAAGGGGGGAAATTACTTTTATAGGATTGATTTAAAGGCGTCAGAAGAATTACATCGTACATTTTTATAAGTACTAGCAGGTACCTGTAGCTTCGCTCACATATACGAAGAAATGACTGAAAGGAAAAACGGGTTAAGTGTTTCAACCCTTCTATTTCCATAAGAGCTGAAGCCAAAGTTTGTAAAAAAAACCAGTTTAGAATACTTACTCAATCATGCGGTGTTGTATATTTTGTGCTCGGTTCACCTGCTATTACTAGTAGATTAAACCTTCCACCAATAATTTCTTAACGCCATGGTTATAGTTGTTGGTTACTGTAGTGCGTTGTAAACAGCCCGCAGTACGTAGCGCTTTATGCGCGAGCAAACCACGTTTACGACGCTGTGGATGGTGCAGGAGAGCCTCAACAGTCCAAGGAAGGCGACAGGATACTCAAAGTGTTTCAGGAAGTGTCGACGACATATTCAGTTTATGTACAGTTATGCAGACAATCTGTGACCGAGATACCTCCACAGTGCCGCGCTGCGAGTAAATATTTACACGTGAATCATATCTTTAAACCTACTCGTGTCCGTGTGTCCCATTAATAAGCCGTCTGGATTTAAATACTACGCGGCAGACGTCTTTACCATGTGCATGTGGTAGCCACAGTTTCGGCACAGCTGTCTTGTAATGATCCTTAATTTCTCCGAGGAAGGATATTTGAGCAACATTTAAAATTATAGGGTCAATATCATGAAATAATCTTAACGATACCTAAGGTGACAGTATATAGTTTTTTTTTTTAGTATTAAACTATGGCCCTACACTTCCTATGCGAACATATTGTTTGAGTTATGATTACTGAAATTTATGTGAGATTAGGTTAGATAAAAAAACCAATGGATTGGGAATTGATGGTTTCTACTTTGTTTTAATAATGAGTGTGATGGCTAAATGTTCCGAAAAATCCACAAAAGATAACATTTTGCACTTACCATTACTCCTACTCAAATCATTAGTTATGAGATGACCATTTAGTTACGTCAACCATAAACTGCTTACCTGTAGACAAGAGAAAAATACATTAGTATACAATTAAATAAAAACTGTGTTGGAAGAAGTAAAGGGCAAATAAAGTGGGAGATTAGTCGAATAAAGTGGGAGATTTGTCGAATAAAGTAGGAGATTAGTAAAATAAGTAGGAGATTAATCAAATGAAGTGGAAGATTTGTCAAATAAAGTGGGAGATTTGTCCAATAAAGTGGGAGATTTGTCGAATAAAGTGGGAGATTTGTCAAATAAAGTGGGAGAATTGTCAAATAAAGTGGGAGATTAGTCAAATAAAGTAGATTAGTCAAATGAAGTTCCCACTTCTCCCGATTTGTCGAATAAAGTAGGAGATTAGTCAAAAAAAGTGGGAGATTTGTCAAATAAAGTGGGAGATTTGTCAAATAAAGTAGAAGATTTGTCAAATTAAGTAGGAGATTAGTGAAATAAAGTGGGAGATTAGTCAACGAAAGTAGGATATTAGTCAAATAAAGTGGGAGATTTGTCGAATAAAGTAGGAGATTAGTAAAATAAAGTAGGAGATTAGTCAAATGAAGTGGGAGATTTGTCGAATAAAGTGGGAGATTTGTCAAATAAAGTGGGAGATTTGTCCAATAAAGTGAGAGATTTGTCGAATAAAGTGGGAGATTTGTCAAATAAAGTAGGAGATTAGTCAAATAAAGTGGGAGATTTGTCGAATTAAGTGGAAGATTTGTCAAATAAAGTAGGAGTTTTTCAAATTAAGTGGGAGATTTTTCAAATGAAGTAGGAGATTTTTTAAAAGTAAAATTAATGCGTAATACAAATAATGTATACGCTTTCTTTAGGCTTACTTTCTTTGCATTTGTTGCAGTTTTACAATTTGACCGGTAGGGGGGAAAGTTCGGAGAACAGCTGAGAAATGCAACATGTGGTTACGATAATCACTTGGGAATTGTACTATAAATAATTGCGGGAACATATCTTAATTATTCGTGTTCATTCGTACCATCATTTCAATAAAACATGTATCGCAATTTAAATACCAACAGCATAAATACGCCAACAACTAGAAATCGTTTTAAAGTATTACTCTTCTTTAATTGAAAGTTAAAAACAGAACTACAATGCTAATTAAGTAAACAACTCTAAAGATGTGAAAGAAAAGGTGCGTGGATATAATATGTAAAAAATGTAAAGACAAATGTATGAATAAAAATGAGAACATGGATAACAGAAAAAAAGATAAGAATCCAAAAATTCCAAAGATAAACACTGACGTCCCCAAGGATCTGTCTTTGGACCTGTTTTGTTTCTCAAATATAAATGACTTTCCATCATTGTGTGGAACATGGCAAAACATTGTATGTTTGCTGATTATAATACAGTGGGTTTGGAATGTAAAGATCCTTACATTCTAGAAATCAAATCCTATACAAAGCTAAGCTTTATCTTGCAGTATCTTAACTTTAATAAAATTGCCAATAACAAAAAAAAAACAAAGTATATCGACCTTTCTTTACGGAAAAGTAACCATTTGTATTGGTGTGAAAGTACTAAGTGAAACTAATGCATTGAAAAATATGGATCTTGTAGTTGATCAATGTTTTGTGGTTGATCAATGTCTTTGGTTGATTAAAGTTTTTTATTTGATAGAACTTTGTTATTCCATGTAATTCAGTTACAATCAATACATACAATAACTTTATGCGTGGTTTGTCCGTGTGTACAATGTATGGTAGCCTTCCATGAAGAAGGTTTCGGTTTGGATCTGTCGGGAGATAGGGGGGGGGTGTCACGGAGCGCATCGCAACACTACACTTCTTACGGAAAGTCTGTGAAGCAGCTGGGAATCGACTGCCCCGAATGTTTCTGAATATTCTAAAAGCTTCTAGAATGTTCCACCAATGTTCTAGAATATTCCAGAATGATAGAATCTTCCAGAAGATTAGGGAATGTTCTGCAATATTCTAGAAGCTGTAGAATCTGTCCAGAAGGTTAGAAAATGTTCTAGAATGCTGTAGATTCTTCCCGAAGTTTAGGGAATCTTCAAGAATATTCCATAATGCTGTAGAATTTTTAAGAAGGTTAGGGAATGTTCTGGAATAGTCTAGAAGTAGTAGAATCTGTCAGAAGGTTAGGAAATGTTCTAGAATATTTCAGAAAGCTATAGAATATTCCAGAAGGTTAAGGAATGTTCTAGAATGCTGTAGATTCTTCCCGAAGTTTAGGGAATCTTCAAGAATATTTCAGAATGCTGTAGAATCTTTCAGAAGATTAGGGAATGTTCTGCAATATTTTAGAAGCTGTAGAATCTGTCAGAAGGTTAGGAAATGTTCTAAAATATTACAGAATGCTGTAAAATCTTCCGGAATGTTTGGGAATGCTGTAGAATATTCCAGAGTGCTGTAGTATCTTTCAGGAGGTTAGGGAATATGCTAGAATATTTCAGAATGCTGTAGAATCTTCCAAAATGTTAGGGAATGTTCTAGAATATTAGGTTAGGGGATGTTAAAAAATACTCCAGAATGCTGTAGAATCTTCCAGAAGGTTAGGAAATGTTCTAGAATATTTCAGAATATGGTAGAATCTTCCAGAATGTTAGGGAACATTCTAGAATCTTCCAGAATGCTGTAGAATTTTCCAGAAGGTTAGGGAATATTCTAGAATACTCCAGAAGGTCCTGGTCCATCGATGGGACTTTTAAATATTCTAGAAATCGGAAACGGGCTACGAATCTAGAGACCTAAAAATTGACACATTAGGACATATACACATATAACTTAAGTTATATACAGGAGAGAAAAGACATTTGACTATCGATTATTCGCGTCTAAGGTGTAAAATATTGTTCGTAGAAAATAGTTCTAGTAAAATGTACTCATAGACGTGCAATGCACATTAAACAAACTGGTGGAAATCGTGGATTTTGCTATTACTAACGCATCTGATGATCTTGTGTGTGAGCCTAAATAGGAAAAGTAGATTAATTTGGATGAAACTCAATATACGTTGTTGGCCCAGTGAGCCCTCAATATTTACAGGATATTTCTTTCATTCATATCTGCGAGCGAAGCTGCTGGTACTCACACTAGTAAGGAAGTACTCGTACAGTAACTATTTGTGAATTAACTATTTCATGATTCTGAAGTAAGACAAACTTATAAACGAGAACACAAAAAGTAAAAGTACGAACGAAATTAATGACGAAACTGGAACTATATAATTAAAAACTAATTAAAACAGAAACGATTCTCTAAAATAGGAAATACACATTTCCCTCATCTGCATAGCCGAGCCGAGATTATATTGTATTAATTGTTTAATTACCGCTGTAATTGAGCTTGCAACACACGCACGGATATCTTAAACACAGATCAAAAAGCGATCACAACCACAGATACTGAACGCGAAGATAAAAACTGTCCGACAGTGGCTAGGTTTGCGGAACCGATGGAAATGAATTCACTTTCTTCTGTGTAATGTTATTGCTTATGCAAGTTACGTCGGACTGGTTATGTTATCTGTGTGACGGGGAAGAATTTATACGAAATGCGAACGGTTTAGACACTGTGCACGGTGAAACTATCTGGTGAATTACAAAGGAAGCTACTTATTGGAACCCAAAATAAAAGTAATAAAGTCGTGCATTTAAAATATATACGACACAATATGCATTTTTTAAAGGTGGTAATTGTTTACCTCTGGGGTTATTAGAAAATTTCGTGACAAGGGGTCGATGCAACGAATCATAAAAGACATTTACGGAATTTTAAAGAAGTTTAAACCCGACAATAAATAATTCAATCAAACAGCTGAATCGCTGTCGTGAGTTGAGCGAATTTTCGAAATTAATTTTATATGTTCTAGGGCTTCAACCAACTATTTGGGACATTGGTCTGCTCACGAAGGCGCTGAGAAGCTGACTGCGTGTACTAAATATATTAGTAGACTTCGTTTGCATTGGACGAAGGATTGAAGAGTTTGCTAATCAAGTAAGGCAAAAAACGATAGACAAAATTTATATTTAAACATAAACGATTTTTTAGCGCGGATATGTCGGAATCTATGCGAGATAGTGAAAAATTTAATCGAAATAATAGTAACTGAAAAAATTTTAATTTTGTGGGACATTTTGTCAGCTTTAATTGTGCATAGAATCGCCTTAACGTTAGGAAGCACAGTTTACGAGATATAAGTGAAAAGACGAAAAAAGGAATCTTTTACGTGCTCCCCTGCACCCCGCTCACCTGCTAGGAGTGGGGACTTTTAGGCTAACAACAGACGAGACACCGGTGTACGGTACACTAGTGTACGGGACACTAAATGTACTATCAATTAAATGTGTGTCAACAGATGAGACACTGAGTAGCGCGCTACCAGATTCTGTGGCTCTACAGTATCTCTCCCTGCGACCGGAAAGTGTCCCGTACACCGGTGTCTCGTCTGTTGTTAGCCTTAGTTTACCTCCTAACTAGTCCAAACAATGTTCGAAAGTATATGTGTTACTTCCATTTCCCTGTACAACATTTTTGTTGACTGGAAGTATATTACTATATTGTTTGCACCTCTGCCTGCAGCCCCAGCTTAAACGTTCCGCTCGCAGCGGGAAAACCCTCTTTACTAGTTAGCACCTCGATCTTGCGGCTTCGGATTAGAAGCTGCACTCACGGTCAAATCCCCACGTCGATTTGAACCGGGTACTGTTATGGTATTTTAAGTCTTGATCGATTTTCGTGCAACCAGACGGGCTGTAACGAAAAAATGTAGGCGGAATATATTCTCCTGTGTTTATTGTTGTAGATAAAACCCCAAGAGGTTTATTTTAGTACGAAAAATCTGAACAAAATTTTACTTCAGTCAAAAACCATGCTTCCGGTTGCTGGATTTTGTTGGCTAACGAACTCGTCGTGTGTACTAAATTTGGTCCAAATCGGACTTAAAATGCGTCTGTTGGAGTGCGAACATGTATAAAGTGTTTAACGATATCCTAAAACATGTCCTGGGGACCATGTTCGTTGCTCATTTGCCATTTCCAACCTTAAGCCTCACCATAAGAGTGACTGCACTAACTCCTATGGGAATTCGCCAATAAAGACGATTGGACGACCATGAATAAGTCGAAGAAAGGAGATGACACCTCATAATATGCATCTAGGATGTACTTAAGTATTTTTCGTTTTTTGTTATTTTTCGGAAAGTTGTGTACAAAAACCGCCAGTACCATTTCATCTAAAACATTTGTGTTGGATACCTATGACTTGTGGTATATCAAATTAAAGCAATTAAAAACCACGAATTTCTGTGGTAATAAAATCTACGAACGAATTCGTTCGCTACGCTCAAAAATTATATGTAAGTTATTCTTATCTATATATATGAAATAAAAGTACCACTCACTGAGACTCACTCGTCACTAAAAATCTCAAAAACCACAGAACGGATTGGAATGAAATTTAGTATGTAGCTTCCTCTATGGCCCTGGGTGCTCGCTAAGAAAAGTTTTCAAAAAAATCTAAATTTTAGGTGGGTTTGGGGGGGTCAAAGTTACTAAAAATCCCCTTAAGAAATACATAGTGTAATATATTTATTTATATATTTTTTGTTGTTGTTAATATACATTTAACTTTGATTTGTCTATCCGTGCAAAGCCGGATTGGGTCAGCTAGTAACTTTATATTATTTAAAAGAGATATGCAAAATCTGATCTATCAACACTTATTCAACGTCATGGGGTAAGAATCAAATTTATAAATATTTTTCATGTTTAAAATAATAATCACCAAAAAATAACAATGATAACCTAACCAGTTTTTTTGCTAATAATAGGCTATATTAACGCTCACTAAAAAATTTATTTTACAAAATTTTGATTCTGAAGCGAAAAAATGGCGGAATTCGTAACTTGAATGCGTTTACATGAATTACCATAGCAACCAACTTGGTCAATTTATAATCCCTTACTATTCGCAAAAACAACTTTTTTAGATTAGGTTAATATAATCATACGTATAATTATTATTAGGTCAGCTATTATTAAAAAAATCCTGTCATTCACGCACAAACTCTCAATCTACTGCACATGCGTCATTATATACGTCACCGCCCTAATATGAACCAATTGCCTCTGTCCTAATCAATCATAATGTCCGTGAAAATATCAGAGTATACAATAATCTATTTGCATTTGTTTCGTCGCGGGGGTTGATGAGCGAAGCGAGCAGTTTTCAAATCTAACAGAACGTATTTTTATCAGAGACTATGTATTTATGCGAAGGTGTAGCGGAGCCTGAACAACACAATTATTTTCTAATTATGTGTTTACAATATTGCGGTATTTAGAGAACTCCGTAGGTCTGGCTAATTGCCTATCTTTACCGTGTAATTATAAGCATTTCATAATGGCTTGTTAATACTATTGCCTAATCATATAATGATGTATATTACCGCCGTTGTTTGGGTTTTTTTATGTTTTTCGTGCGTTCTCGTTGAGGCAACCTGTGACGTCATTCGTGGTAGTTGCGATGTCCACCGCGAAGTTGCGCTGATGTAGGACGGTTTTGTCACAGATGTCGTTCAATGTTAAGGCTCGGCTCTCCACATTCAAAACTACGATATTGGGTACCAATTTCAATGTTAAATAACCAAAACATACCTTCACCATTAAGCATATTTTTGTGCTGTTTTTGTTAAAAAACGAAAGCTGTATTTTTTTTCTTAAAGTAAAATAGATTGTGGGTGTTGATTGCTAAGGATTTTTGCAATATCTCTTTTTGCAACTGAGAAAAAAATTAATAAAGTTTACTATTTTTTACTATTTATATCATACGTTTATGAAAACAATAAAACGGTTTCTGAA
Source organism: Philaenus spumarius (assembly GCA_018207615.1). Taxonomy (NCBI): domain Eukaryota; kingdom Metazoa; phylum Arthropoda; class Insecta; order Hemiptera; family Aphrophoridae; genus Philaenus; species Philaenus spumarius. The sequence continues at coordinate 161,388 of JAGFPH010001046.1, forward strand.
AATGTATTCGGCAATATTCTGTAGCATTGCTCTTATGGGAATCAGATTCAATATGGCGGGCAGGGAAGCGCCCCCTTAAGCGGATGACTGCTTGTGAAGAGTGGTTAAAGGCGCTCGTACAGTGCGATTCCAGTTACTAGCGTACTATTCACGCCTGTCTTTGTAAGTCTAACGCTAAAAAGAATTCTAAACATTTTTTTAAAGCAAAACTTATAGTTCGGAATTTGTAGCAAACATTTCTGTATTAGTTGATGTTTGTTTCTAAAAGATGGCGTTAGTTGCGAGAGCTCTGTGATTTGAGTCCAAGGTGGAACGTTTACTTCTGTTCCGTTTGCAGTTTTTAAACAGGGGTTATTTCAAGTGAAGTGATTAAAATCATAATTTCTCCACGCTTTTAAGAGTACAAAATATTTTTGCTGTTTTTGTGTTCGCAGTTCAGTTGTGTTGTTTCTCGTGTGCATGTGAATATTCCAACTTCAATTGAAGTTGAGCTAAAAGACTATGTTTCAATTAAAATCTTGATATCATTAAACTTAAAAAGCATAAATAACCTATTATTGTTTTTTTTTTTTTTTTTAGATTATTGTTTAGTACCTAATGGAGTGGTCAGAAGAAATTATAGTTAACCTTATCAATATTTATCGAATCAAAAGTCTTCTTTGGGATCTACACAGAAATCATTTCAATTTCAATTTTATTTGTCTGTTGACAATTTTACATCTATACTCTTATAAAAGTCAAATACCATTGACTCATTGACTCATCACAGTTTCTCCAAAACCACGAGGCCTACAAACATGAAATTTGGCACTAACAATCATTATAGGCTCTAGGGGTTTCTGAAAATTCTAAATTTTAGGGGGGTTTTGGGGGGTTAAAGTTACTAAATCACGATTTATCAAAACCATCGAACGGATTGGAATGAAATTTGGTATGTAGCTTCCCCTAGGGCCATAGGTGCTCCCTAAGAAAGTTTTCCAAAAAAAAATCGAAATTTTAGGGGAGGTTTGGGGGGTCAAAGTTAATACAAAAAACCATCGAACGGATTGAAATGAAATTTGGTATGTAGCTTCCTCTAGGGCCCTAGGTACCCTTTTAAAAGAAAGGGTTTTAAAAAATTCGAAATTTTAGGGGGGTTTGGGGGGGTCAAAGTTACTAAAAAGAAACACCGAACGGATTGGAATGAAATTTATTATGTAGCTTCCTCTAGGGCCTTAGGTGCTCCCTAAGAAAGGGTTTTTTTTAATCTAAATTTTAGGGGAGGTTTGGTTGGTCAAAGTTACTAAAATCCCCATAAGAAATACACAGTGTAATATATTTATTGATAGAATATATTTTTTGTTAATATACATTTAACTTTGATTTGTCTATCCGTGAAAAGCCGGGTCGGGCCAGCTAGTTGTATAGACATGTCCACATATAAGATAATTAAACAGTACCACACAAAAACAATTTAAAAACCAACAATCAACTCAATTTATACAGTATTCTTTACATATTTCATCAGATTAGTTACACACTCTTAAAATTACACTGCGCAAAGTCATTATATTTAACATAAAATAAAAACAGTTACTACAAATAAAGATAGGGATACTACAGTTTACTAACCATTACATGTAGGACAATAATGTAATCCCTGAATAGGAAATCCCAAATATAAACAGAACCAACCAGATACACCCCCACACTTGACCCCCCTACCACCTGTGGCTGAGGAACTCCTCCACCGAGTAAAAGGAGTTTGCCACCAAGAGCTGTCGAAGACTTCTCTTAAAGGCCTTCTGGTCTTGGATAATTTAAATTTTTGTGGGATTTTATTAATAAGTGTAACTAATGCTTGAGAAGGAAGTTTTTTAGACTTTTCAAGTCTGTGCTGTCTTATCCGTAAGACATCTTCCTGATTGGTATTGTGATTGTGTACGCCTTTACTTAATATTGGAATACATTTCAAATGTATGTAACAAATTGTTTGGAAGATATGCATACAGGGGAGTGTGAGAATTTCCAACTTCTTCAAGTGCTTTTGCATGATTCCAACTTTTGTAGACCTCCTACAAGCCTCACAGCTTTATTTGCATTATAAATAGCCTTTGCACATTTTGAAACGACGAGTCTCCCCACAGTAAGACTCCGTAGTCAGGATGTGGGTAGAGCAGCCTGTAGTAGGCTTTTTTTAAAGTTCCAAGGCTACCAAATGATTTCAGATTTCGTAACACAAAAATTCCTGACCACAACCTTCGACAAATGCTATCAGTATGACTATCCCGGCATAATTTACTGTCAACAATCATACCCAGTAACTTTCGGTCTCACCCAACATAAGGGATGGTCCAATTTTATTATTTAAAGAAAAACAATTAAAAGCAGATGCTCGGAGGGAAATAACAGCTGAGATGGATGTACGTGCAAACAAATGAAACAAGAAGCTGTTATCTTTGCTGTATTCCTACTTTAAGTCCATCGTAAGCACCGAACCATTCATTATTTTAAAAAGATCAGTATGTCACTGACGCTGTTGTTCCCTTTTCTTTTTGCACAAATTTGCCGTTTATAATGCCGCACCACTCATCACCAAAACCGAGTGATTTTAACGCGCGACAGAGACATGTTTCCAACTACACTGCAAAATTACCACTGAAAGTTCGTGGGTTTAGTATGGGATTAGCAATTCCAACGAATTTCGGTGGAGCAGAGTAGTATGTGCGCGTAGATCAAGTGCGTACGCAAATTTAGATAATTATATTTCTTGACTTTAGCGTGACCGCCTTCTGTCCGAGAGGTTTGCGTTCCCGACTCTAAAAACTCAAGATCCTTGTTACAAATTTTGTGGACCAAAGATGTTTGTCTAGAACACAAACTATTGCCAGCATGTGGTTTTTATTCATAACGCCCTTCGCCCCCATTAATACGCAACAGTCGCTACAAACAACTTCGAACGAAATAAACAATAAATACGTTTTCCTCCGGAACGGAATGGAAAGTCCATAGAAACGTTTCATGTGAATCGGATGCGTTCGCGGAATACAAACTGTTAATGATACAAACGCGACGGAATTTAAATATCTCTATTACCGGCAAAAACATTAACAGTTGCAGAGGCAACCTGTTCTGTCCGTTCGTTAAACTCTCTCGACGTGAAAGCAGCAACTTGCAACACTCGAGGAAAGTGTTGGCTGTATGTTTACAAGAGGGAGAACATCGTGTGAAACGAACGAAACCTGTCTGTATTTTGTAGCCTGACGAACGAGTATACACTGTAGAAGAAAGTAAGGTCATACGAATCAAATAAACGAAAAACTTCCGATAAAAATATGCCTGGAAAGGCTTCTTTCGCCAACTATCCGTTATTTTGTTATGTGTACTATAAATATAATGTATATCTCTAGAACGACTTAAACGATCGAGTTGAAATTATGCAAGTAACTCATCATTGTGAAGACCTAGTTTGACAAAAAATAACCAACTTGATCCAATTATGCGTTTCAAAATGGCGGCCGTTTAACGATTTTAAATCCTAATAAATAAAAAACCGTAAATTTTCATATAAAACATTACTATTAACACTTTTTTTAAATATTGATTTAACCGCCATTTTTAAACGGAAAAGTTTATTATAATTTTCAAGCTATGCCTTTACATTGATGAGTAGGCCTAACTTGCAAATGTGCAACTCGGTCTGTCAAGCCGTTCTAGATAGACAGGGTGTTCCATAAGAAAAGTGCCAAATTTAGGAAAATTATTCTATGAGTCAAAATAAGAAAAAGTCCATATAAACACAGACCCGAAAAGGCTTCGTTTTCTAGATATCCGCCATTTTGTTTTTTGTACAAAATAATTCTTAGCTAGAGAACGGTTTGACTGATTGAGTTCAAACTTGGAATGAAGTTTAACCTAACAATGACATATCTTAAGAAAAATAAACGATTAAATCCAATCACGAGTTTCAAAATGGCGGCTGTTTAAAAATTTCAAACATAAATTACTCGAAAATCGTATATTTTAACAAAAATTGCCAGGATACCTTTCTTGCAGCCCTTTTGATTCCTTACGGGATGGTGTAACTGTTAAAACAATCGGATGAAGGATAACAGTTAAGTTAAAGATAATGACAGCATGTCCATACAATATTGTAGTATTTACTGTGTTGGTATAGGATGCAGGGTTGAACAAACCAATTATTACACATAACTTAACTGTTATCCTTCATCCGATTGTTTTGACAGTTACACCATCCGATGGGGAAACAAAAGGGTTACAAAACTCAAAACTTTACAGTTTTTGAATAATTTAGGTTTGAAATTTTCAAGCAGCCGCCATTTTTAAACTCATAATTGGATTTAATCGTTTATTTTTCTTGAGATATATTATTGTAGGTTAAAACTTCATGCCGAGTTTGAACTCAATCAGTCAAACCGTTCTCTATATCAAATACCACTAAAGAATACCGTTGCGTGGCGGCCAATAGGATGGGCGCGCAGCGTTGCCAAATCTACTAGCCTCGAACACTCCTGGTATTTACCGCTCGAGGCTTGATCGCACAGTTTAAAGAATTATAAATGCGTTGAGTCAGCCGCAGTCAGTTAGAAGCGTGGGAAGAACGTGACAACGTCGCACTACGGCGATTGGAGCGTTCAAGGTCTCGGTGTACACAAGCCCGTTCCTCAACGGTATTCTTTCGTGGCCTTTACTTTAGAAAGTGTTCTTAATTTCCTGTTAAAACTAAACACAATGCCATAGATATAATGTTTTAAAGAAAAACTCTTAAATTCTCAAAATCACCACCCGTGAGACCTACTGTTCTATCGGCACGTTAAACTCTCCGGATGAGAAAGCAGGAAACTGTCGGCAATACTGACTCGGCGAAACCAATCCTTGGGATGGATCATTGACGTTACAATACACACTGACATTGACAGATGAAATGTGTTCGGTCAAGATACCTGTTGGTATCTGAGATATCTGTTGGTAGTTGGCAACTTTAAGGCGTCTGGCGAGGTCAGTCGGTTGGTCAGTGTATACCACACACGACTCTGAAGTTTGAATAAACTTAAAGAGTATAAATTTAGACGTCAACGCGTTATACTTGTTGTAACCATGACTTGAATACATTAGTAGCAAGGACCCGTAAAAGAAGGTGGCGGCTCCCAAGTGAAGCACCTTGGAATGGAATGAATATTTTTCATTACTTTTTCGCAAAAGGTTAAACCCTCTAACATTACTGTTTTGCTTTTTTTCAAACTTTGTACTGCAACAATTTCGGAAATAAAAAATGGACTTGGGGTTTTCAGTAACAGCTTAAAAACTACACTTCCCAAAATTGTTATCGTTTTAAAGGAAAAACTCTCTTTTAGATTGTGCGATTACAAACGAAATCAAAACCCAAGAAACCTACTGTTCTGTCGGCGCGTTAAACTCTCCTGACAAAATTCACAAGATAGTTTCGATGTTTTTAAACAAAGTTTTTCTTCCAACCAACCACGTGATATATTGTTGGCGTGACAAACTTTGCTCCCCTAAAAATACCAAGTAAAATAACTTTGTGTAGTCATTATTGGAACATTCGCTGGTTCGTATTTTTTAACTACCGAAAATTAGATTGTGTATTTTTATTCATGCCTACTGTAAAATCTTCTGCCAACGACAGACGGGCACGTGATTAGGTTTTGTTATTCACGTACATATTATGTGATCAGCGTAAAAGCGCTAAAAATTACGTTTTCCACCAGTTTCTATCTCAGAACTATCCAGAACGAATGTGGAAATTATCAATCGATATGCATTTTTTCTGTATCTATATTAATAAATTATATGTTATATTATCTATATATAGGGTATAAAAGAGAAATACCACTCACCGACTCACTAACTCACTGACTCACTCATCACGATTTCTCAAAAACTACCGAACGGATTGAAATGAAATTTGGTATGTAGCTTCCTCTAGTGCCATAGGCGCTCGCTAAGAACGGGTTTAAAAAAATTCGAAATTTTAGGGGTGGTTTGGGGGATCAAAGTTATTAAATCGCGATTTCTTCTACCAAATGGATTGGAATGAAATTTGGTATGTAGCTTCCTCTAGGGCCACAGGTGTTACTAAGAAAGGGTTTGAAAAATTCTAAATTTTAGAGGGGTTTGGGGGGGTAAAAATTACTAAATCACGATTTCTCCAAAATTACTGAACAGATTGGAATGAAATTTGGTATGTAGCTTCCTC
>JAGFPH010001046.1:174844-202149 GCA_018207615.1 Philaenus spumarius
AAACCCTTTCTTAGTAAGCACGTATGGCCCTAGAGGAAGCTACATACAAAATTTCATGCCAATCCGTTCCGTAGTTTTGAAGAAATCGTTTTTTAATAAATTTGATCCCCCCAAACCCCTCCTAAAATTTCCAATTTTTTAAAACCCTTTTATAGTGAACACTTATGGCCCTAGAGGAAGCTACATACCAAATTTCATTCCAATCCGTTCGGTAGTTTTGAAGAAATCGTGATTTAATGACTTTGATCCCCTCAAACCTCCCCTAAAATTTCGAATTTCTCCAAACCCTTTCTTAGTAAGCACGTATGGCCCTAGAGGAAGCTACAAACCAAATTTCATGCCAATCCGTTCGGTAGTTTTGAAGAAATCGTGATTTAATAACTTTAATGCCCCCAAAAACCCCCTAAAATTTCGAATTTTTTTAAACACTATCCTAGCGAGCGCCTATGGCCCTAGAGGAAGCTACATACCAAATTTTATTTCAATCCGTTCGGTAGTTTTTGAGAAATCGTGATGACTGAGTCAGTGGTATTTTGCTTTTATTAATTATTAATATTATTATAGACAAGTACCGAGAAATTATGTTTCACTATTTAGCTCAATGTCAACCAAACTGAAACTACCTCACAGCGTGTAACCTGACTAGATGTAATCACAACGAGATGTTTTATTTATTATATTATACTAATGAGATACATAACCAATTTACCGGCTTTCAACACACACAGGCATTGCGTGAGTCGGAGACATTATCCTGCAACAATTCCCATCTTTCCTCGACTACCAGTGTATTCACATACAAACTGCGATCACAAACGGTTATATAAACGAAAACTAAATTATTATAATGTTGGTACGCCTAAGTAACTGTTGCTTTCATCGCGTGGCCTTGGCAGCACTGTTAATGCTCGGTTTATGGGATCATTAAGGCTGTCGCATCTCCGATACAGGTGGCTTTGGTTTAATTTCAGTTCCGTTGCTCAACTCTCTGACGCAACGCGTGATGGGAGGAACGCGAGTGCAGAGAATGGCTCTGAAGGTAGATTTGGAGGCTGAATTTAACAAACGAAAGAACAATTTTTGTGAAAAAGAAACGTTATCTATATAAATAAGACTGTAAATGTTCGTTCAAAATCTTAAATCTACGAAAGTCCTTCACCGATTGCTTTGAAATTTTTACACAAAGTTACATTCGAATACAAAAGTGTATTTTTATACTTTTTGAAAAACAGTGCCATCTGTTTGACATAATAATAACAAAAACTATACTAGTTATTTTACGGAAATGGGAGTGTTAAAATAAATAATTAAATATGTTTAGCGTCGGCGTGATAATCAGCTGTCTGCTCCAATACTTTCATTAACAGCTGATTTCAAAATTTGAAAGAATTATTTGTATTTCCAACTTTTTAGGTTAGGTTTTGGTTTAAGGCTCGGCTACCTAAATTCAAAACGGCGAAGTTGGGTAACAATTTCAATGTTTAATAACCTAAACATACCTTCACTATTAAGCATATTTTTGTTGAAAAACGAAAACTGTTTTTTCCTTAAAGTAAAAAAGATTGTGGGTGTTGATTGCTAAGGTGTTTTGCATGATCTCTTTTTGCAACTGAGTAAAAAATTACTAAAGTTTACTATTTATTTCATAAGTTTATGAAAACAATAAAACATTTTTTGAAAATGTATTCAGCAATCAACATCCGTATATGAGAGTACTTGAAAATGAAACCAAATTTTTTCTATTTTTCCCAAGAATTAACGGGAAAAATGACGTATTCTGTAGTATTGCTCTCATGGGAATCAGATTCAATATGGCGGACAGGTTAGCCTCCCCATAAGGGTCTGCTCCAGTAAACGAGAAAACAACCGGAAACGCAACCGCTTCTCACTGTATCCCTATCTAAACAGTGCAATTTCTTGCAGCTGAACGCTTTGACATTGTCTCGTTTCAAAGCATTTTATAAGTCTATCTTTTGTAATTGAGTGTTGAAAAAAAAAAACACTGAATATTCTTTATAAAATTTCGGATCCGTCTTGCAAATTATTTTTCATTATTAATTTCTTATTGTGTTAAGAAAAAAATTCAAACTTTGTACTTACAAAATGTCAATTACATAACAAATCAACTGTGCTTAAAATGAGACCTTGCAAACAATGTTATGATAAAAAGTAAACGAAATAAATGGTTTGAAATTTAACATTGCTCTTATGGTATACAAATCCAAGATGGCCGCCACTACAGCAGACCCTTAAGTGTAGATGTGATTCTTGCTGGTTCTTTTAACCTTTATTATAAAAGCTGTTATAAATTATACGAAATAAGTTATTTATCAGTTATAGGGGTTGGCGTGCGGAGCACGCATTGGTCTCACCTGGTAATAAATAAAATGCAGAATTTGCTGTCAAAGTTTGGAAGCTTGGCCAGTTCGAGACTTCAGTACTTTTAAATTTCGTTTCGCAATAATTTTCCCACGACAAAAATAACGTTTTAAGTTTGTTAGACGTAAAAAATGTAGCAATTTTTATTTTCTCCCCCTATACCATAGTATATGGAGAAAGTATTGTATTCGTCAAAATTTTCGAGTTTGAGTTTTTGGTGGAAATATCCGTTTTGGGTCCCCCTGAACCTAAAAAAGTGGTTTTCGGAGTGATGTCTGTGTGTGGGTGCGGAGGTGTCTGTGTGTTGGGGTGTGTGTGTGGATGTTATCAGACCTAGAGCCTAAACTAGTCGTCCGATGTTGATGAAATTTGGTAAGGAGGTACTAATCTACGGTATCTTCAAGCTTTCTTTTAATTTTTGTGAATTTTTGAATTTTAAGGGTAATTTTCCCATAAAAACCCTTAAAACAACGGAAAAACCAACTTTTCTCAAAAACGGCTCTTACAATTTTGATTTAAATGTTATAGTTTATTAGGGACCTAACGTACTATAAACTATAAAATTTTAATCAAAATCGTTTGAGCCATTTTTAAGAAAAATTGATTTTTCCGTTATTTTATGGATTTTTATGGGAAAATTACTCTTAAAAATAAAAAAATACAAAAAATTGGTATTTTGAATTATTATTCTACTGATGAAAAGGTAGAGTATGTTATAGTACTTTTCGTCAAAAATAAAATGGCACCACCCGCATCCCTGTACAAATTATGGTTAAAAAGATGTTGTACTTTTTCTGATTTTCCATATTAAAAACCTCCATAAATAATTCTTATCTTCTAAAGCGAGAGATAATTGTCTGTCTGCTAAATGGATCTGGAATCTCCGTCTAAGGATTTTTGATTTTTTGATTTTATATGGGGCTTTTGGCCACGAGAAATCGATTGGAAATGGTCACCAGTCTGGGAAAATTCGTTTTCTACGTCTTTTTATTAAATTAAAAAGTGAAATTTGTCCATTTTAAACAATACAAAGCACAGCTGATGCAAATGTTTTCAATGTCATTACAATAATCATCTGTTTTCTTTTAAACGAAGCACAGCTGATGCAAATGTTTTCAATGCCATTACAATAATCATCTGTTTTCTTTTAAACTGTATTTTATTAGAGGTAAGCCTAATGTTGTATCTATTTATAGTTACCATGGCAACGAATACTTCTGCTAAATAAACATACCCTTTATTTAGTGGTTTAATGTTATAGGCCTAACCTAAACGATGTTCACGGAAATTTGCAATAATAGCTGTTATTGACGTGAGCGAACTAGGCCCTGCTTATAATCGAGCTTTAGCTCGGTCTCCTGGTACTTATACCAATGAGAAAGTATGTGTCAGTTTCCTGATACCGTTTATTAAAATTGTGTTCATTTTCCCCTGTATAATTCTCCAACAAAGGTTTTTAGATAAATTACAAGGAACGAAAATGGGCCAAGACTGGGATTCGAACCGAGGACCTTTACGTACCGTGCTGTTGCAATTGGTTTATTTATATAAGCAAAGTAAAAAAAAGTGCTCTTATTGTCGCTTGTTACGTCCCCATACAGGAAGTTACTACAAAGTTTACGGTCGTCATTGTAAACCCATTGTTTCGTCTCAATTTACCATATTTTGTATTCACAGTTTAGCCGATAGAGACGTCGTTCCTACCCGAGCATTCTAGTCTCTGGGAAAGTCACTCCCACTCTCTAGTTTCGCACGCCTAACAATCTCATTAAATCACAGTTTAACTGTTCAGTTATTCACAACTTCCTGAATTTTTAAACAATCTCGTTGAATTTAAATTAGACTTCTTATTAGTCTGGGCGGTGAAGGTTTCCTGGTTTATAATGTGGTAAACAGTAAGGTTGTAAACTCGTTATCAATAACACTTTAGATTCTCATCAATTCTAATATTGATAACATTTATTACATGACTAGCTGGCCCGACCCGGCTTTGCACGGATAGACATATATCACAGTATGTATTTCTTATGGGGATTTTTAGTAACATTCACCACCCCAAAACTCCCCTAAAATTTCGATTTTTTTAAAAACCCTTTCTTAGCAAGCACCTACGGCCCTAGAGGAAGCTACATACCAAATTTCATTCCAATCCGTTCTGTGGTTTTGGAAAAATCCTGACTTAGTAACTTGACCCCCCCCACACCACCTCTAAATTTCAAATTTTTTGAAAACTTTTCTTAGAGAGTACCTATGGCCCTAGAGGAAGCTACATACCAAATTTCGTTCCAATCCGTTCAGTGGTTTTGGAGAAATCGTGATTTAGTAACTTTGACCCCCTCGTAAAATTTATAATTTTTAAAAATCTTTCTTACAGAGCACCTATGGACCTAGAGGAATCTACTTACCAAATTGCATTCCAATCCGTTCGATGGTTTTAGAGAAATCGTGATTTTGTTACTTTCCCCCCCCCCCCAAACCCCTTAAAATTTCGATTTTTTTTAATACCTTTTTTAGTGAGCACCTATGGCCCTAGGGGAAGCTACATACCAAATTTCGTTCCAATCCTTTCAGTAGTTTTTTGTAGTAACTTTGACCCCCCAAACCTCCCCTATAATTTCGAATTTTTTGAAAACCTTTTCATAGCGAGCATCTATGTCCCTAGATGAAGCTACTTGCCAAATTTCATTCCAATCCGTTCGGTAGGTTTTGAGAAATCGTGATTTAGTAACTTTGACCCTCCAAAATCCCCCCTAAAATTTAGAATTTTCAGAAACCCTTTCTTAGTGCGCGTCTAGAGCCTATTAAGAGTATTAGTGCCAAATTTCATGTTTGTAGGCCTCGTGGTTTTGGAGAAACTGTGATGAGTCAATGGTATTTGGCTTTTATAAGTATAGATTATAGTCTTTAAACTCTGACGTGTAACGAAGGCTGAGTCAGTTGTGCAGCTTTCAAGACTATTACAGTTTACACAAAAACTCTTAATGCACCTTAGAACGTCATCCAGCACGTACCAAGATACCAAACGTTTCGTATTAGCTAATAACTCGCTTATCTTTTAAGTTACAGGAATATTAAAAACGCGTTTTATTTGTCATTAAAAAAGGAAATTTTTCTTTCTTGAAATCTTTTTCTAAAGTTAGCGGTTTTAGAGATATTTTACATTAACAACTTTAAACGGCCGCCATTTTGAAAATATATGAAAAACAGTTTTGGTTTTTTTTACATGGGTAAAAGAGGTCATCCAAATTTGTATCCAAATGTTTCGTCCAATATATTTCCTAAAACCAAAGATATTAAGTATTTTGTAAAAAAAACTAAATGGTGGATAACTGGAAAACTAAGCTTTTCCGAACCTAAGTTTATATGAACATTTAATTTCCACTAGCAGAACATGTCCTGAAAGTTTATCTGTTTCTTCCTGAATCACCCTGTATATAAAGATTCCTGTCATTCACGCAAAAAAACTCTTGCCCTTCTGCGCATGCGTCAGGATACAGGTCACCGCTACCCCCACCACCCTACGCCGATCCAAGCGCCTCTGTTCTGATCAATCTCAGTTTCCGTGAAAATGTTAGCGTACACAATAATCGGTCACTGCGTTAATTGGCAAACAAAGCGAGCAGTGTTTCCCTAGAAGTTTTTGTAGATAAAAGTTTTAAAAAAATGTAAATTGTGTGCTTAAGACCACACGGGAGAATTGTAAACCTTTTAACACAACATACGAAATGAGGAAGCACAATGTTTATTTCAAAGGTATTGCCAATTAAACTATACATTGTGTTAACGTCAACGGGTTAAGCCTATGACGTAGGGTAATCTGTTACACTTATATATCCAACTCAAATATTCAAAACTATCAATGCGTTCGTGGCCTAACCGGCTAAGGCGCTAGTCTATGGTGATGGACTCTGCTGGTTCGTATCTCGGCAAGACCAAAACTTTTTTCAAACTAAAAAAATGGACTGATAATCAAAGGTGACTAATAAAGGTATCCATCTACAGTGAAGACCACGAAAGAATACCGTTGAGGGACGGGCTTGTGTACACCGAGACCTTGAACGCTCCAATCGCCTTAGTGCGACGTTGTCACGTTCTACCCGCGCTTCTAACTGACTGCGGCTGACTCGACGCATTTATAATTCTTTAAACTGTGCGCTCAAGCCTCGAGCGGTAAATACCAGGAGTGTTCGAGGCTAGTAGATATGGCAACGCTGCGTGCCCATCCTATTGGCCGCCACGCAACGGTATTCTTTAGTGGTCTTTAATATAGAGGTATTACCAAGTAAACTACATATTCTGCTATATACACATGTGTACTATATAGTAGATCGAGGCGGAAAATGCGTGACGGTAAAATACGATTCACTGCTAGCAAGATTTTTTTTAATTTGTGGGAGCTGTGCGCCAATAGAAGTTAAAAAAAAAACAGAAATATAGATCGATTGCTGTCCGTTCGTCTACCTGTGTTGATTATTGTAACCGTTTTAACGATTGCTGGAAGTAGTAGTTCTAGAAGATGGAGTACATTCCAGACACGTCGAATATAATTGTTAAAACTTTGCTATAGAGTGAACTTATTACATTTCAATTGCGTTCTCGATACATTCGACAAAAAAGTTCTGTCCCGATGAATACAAATTAAGGGTATGCTTGTAAGCACAAGTGAAAGGTTGTTCAGCGTCTGTTGTATGAATAAAGGACATTTCAAGGATTTGTTGTCTATGGCTGTTAACAGCTGTTGTTGAGTTTTTAGGTTATACCGCACTTTAAACTATGGAATCAATTAATTGTACTTATATGATGTGTGACCTATTGCAATCAAGTGCCAAATGTATATTAGCCCATTTTCTAGACAACAAATTTGGCTGCCCGTGTAGAAATACTCCCGAATCTGCTATACTAATATTATAAAGAGGTAAAATTTGTTTGTTTGTTTGCTCCAATATTTTGATTATCGACTGATTTTAAACTTTGAAGCAATTATTTGTATTTCTAAATTTTAGGTTAGGTTTTTATTAAAGTGTAAACCTGAGGTAAAGAGGTATTATTATAAAGAGGTAAAGTTTGTTATTTTGTTTGTTTGTTTGTATGTAGGGGGTAATCTCTGGCACTTCTGAATCGATTAGAAAAATAGTTTTACTAATAAAAAAGCTACACTGTCCCTGAGTAACAAAGGCTATAGTTCATTTCGATAAAAACCTTTTTTTATTTCAATATTTGTAAAATTTACTCGGAAAAAATTCTTAGGTTAGGCCTAGAATGATAAACTAACATATGTATTTACATTTATTACCGTAGCAAACAAATTGAATAAAATTGCATAGTATAGCTGTTTGCTCCAATATTTCCATTAACAGCTGATTTCAAAATGTGAAGCAATTATTTTTGTATTTCTAGCTTTTAGGTTAGGGTTTTAAACTGTAGACCTGAGCCTTGCTGGTTCTTTTAACCATTATTATAACTGCTGTTATAAAATATAAGAAATAATTTGATTTGAACATTTAACATTATTTACCATCTTAGTTTTGAGGTTATTATTAATACTACACCTTTATTATAAATAAAACATAACATATGATTTTAGAAAGTTCCGTCGGGAGTTGGCGTGCGGAGCACGCACGGGCCTCCCCTATAATATTGTAAGAGGTAAAATTTGTTTGTTTACTCGAATATTTCGATTAACAGCTGATTTCAAACTTTGAAGCAATTATTTGTATCTCTAACATTTAGGTTATGTTTTATATTAAAGTGTAGACCTGAGCCTTGCTGGTTCTTTTAACCTTTATTATAACTGCTGCTATAAAATATACAAAATAATTTAATTTGAACATATAACATTATTTACCATCTTAGCTTTGGGGTTATAATTAACCCTACACCTTTATTATGAAGAAAACATAACATGATTATGTGTATATAAGGTCCCAACGGGGTTGGCGTGCGGAGCACGCAGGGGTTTCCCCTATTATACAATAATTTACAATGCTATAAGGCAGGGGTTCCCAAACGTCTTTGTTCTTGACCTAATTTAAAATTGCAAAGGCCTTTGTGACCATGACAATACTATTCCCCACAATGTACAAAATAGCCTATAAAAAAAGGGTTTTTAAGAAAATTCAGCAATTTAAATTTAAGTCGCTTATTGAAGAGTTAAAGTATACAAAAGTACAGTAAAAGTAATACAGAAATTGAAAACCGATAGATTTAGAAATTAGTTGCCTACGCGACAAGTTGGAAAAAACAAATTAGAGTGCGAACAGGGAACTAAAAGAAATGAAATAATTAAACAAAAGAATATTTAGATCACCGCTTTCGGTGTGCTACCACGGTGTTGCGCCATCTTATCCACCAATTCAGCGATTGTTGGGCGAAAGTTTTTGGTTTAAGCGCATGGCAAATCATTTGGTTTTGATCACAGCCAAAATTGAGACGCCTGTTCACATAGATATTTTGTCGGAAATGGCACAAGAGTCTTTTCTTTCACTAAAATGGGAAGGTCCGTTAATTGCGCCCAAAATTGTAAAAGTGACAACTTTTCAAATAATGTTTTTGCATTTGCTTTGTTTGCAAATCACACAACTCTTCTTGAAATCTCGGTATTTCTTCTCCAGTTTTGTTGAAATCTACCGTAAATGGATTTCGAACCTGACTGTGTCATTGAGATCAACTTTTGCATGCATAGGCTATATCTGTCCATTTCCTGACGAAGATTTGTTAAATCCACCGCAATGGACACCTTGAACATAAGCCAAAGATGTACGCTTTGAATTCTCCGGTAAAAGGCTGAAATCGGGGAACGTAGCTGTTTGCTGTCGCCGCAATTTATTGTTCCGAAGTAGGCCAGTCGGTAGAGGTAATTTTAGACAAAAAGTTGCAGTAATTTACAATACGGCTGATTTTGTTTTTATAAGTACATTCAACTATGTAGATTAACATAAAAAAAGTTTACCAGTCTATCGATTTCCCAAAGTCGAAAAAAAATCGATTATCATTTTCTTTTTCGATTATCCTTAATATTTCGAGCTGGGATGAAGATAGAGAAATAATAAAAAATACCACCTTGTAGGGGAGTTATTTTTCAACAAAGAAGGTCATGTGTATTTATTTCGTCCGAGCAATGGTTTGTCTGGAAAAAATTCGAAAATGCAGGTATGTATTTTGCAGCAGGGGAAATCACTAAAAGGGGACATCTTATTCATATATGAAGCGTTGGCTCATTCTAAATTGGCCAAATTTTAATACATCGAATTGAAACTTGACATAGGAGTTAAAATATATATTTTAAACATTTATGCTGAGTCTCAGCTTGTTATCTTGAAAATGATCCGATCTAGGAATCGATTTCGATTATCGATTTTAGGAGTACCGGGCCCACCAACTAATTTTAATCTATTCCAGTTTCGTCAATTTTTGGAATATCAACACCAAATTTGTTTTACAAGTTGAGTACACCAGGATAAATATTCTTAGTAAGTATGAACAATTTTTTTCTTGTTATTTTTTAAAACGAGGCGTTTGAAAATAGTCTTCTGTTTTACCTATCTCGTTTTAACTATAACACTTTTGGATTCAACGACTCCATTTTCGACATTTTTGAACATATCGATTTAAAAATTGGTACAGAAGTTAAAAACACAATTGTTTTTTTGCTATACTTCTTTAAAAACTATATTTAAAAAATTGACTAATCTGCAGCCGATTAACTCAAGCGTTTTGATGAAAAATCTAAAAAGGTCTAAAATTATACTTTTTAAGTTACTTGTGCTTTGAAAAGAAAATAATAAAAAAGGTTTATACTCCTTGATCTTGTTTGAATATATATATTTAACTTGTAAAAAAACTTCAGGTTGATATTTTGAAAATTTTCTAAACTGGAGCTGTTTAAAATGAATTGGTGGGTCCGGTACTTCTAAAATCGAGAAACCCATTGATAAGTCAAGTGGCTCTAGATCGGGTAATTTTCAAGATAACAATTTGAGACTCAGCATAAATGTTTAAAATATATATTTTAACTCCTATGTCAAGTTTCAATTCGATATATTAAAATTCGTCCAATTTAGAATGAGTCAACGCTTCATATATGAATAAGATGTCCCCTTTTAGTGGTTTTCCCTGCAGAAAAATATATACCTGCATTACCGAATTTTTCCAGACAAACCATTGCTCGGACGAAATAAATAAAATACATGTGACCTTTTTTGTTGAAAAATACCTCCCCTACACGGTGGAATTTTTTATTTTTCTCTATCTTCATCATAGCTCGAAATATTAAGGATAATCGAAAAAAAAATGATAATCGATTTTTTTTCGACTTTGGGAAATCGATAGACTGGTAAACTTTTTTTATATTAACGTATATACTTTATGGTACGTATAAAAAAATCAGCCATATTGCAAATTACTGGTAGTTTTAACCTATACCGACTGGGGTAAAGATCCAGTTTTCTTTTGAAGGCAGAAATCTTATCTACTCTTTCCTTTCTACGAGGCTGTTGATTTTTGTAGTCTATTATTCCAATTTATTAAAGTTTTTCCGCTGCGAGGGAAACCTAACGGCGCGTGAGCTGGGGATGAAGGCTACGGTGCTAATAAATTCTACTTTTATATTTCGTATCTGGTTTCAGTAGGGCTGACGAAGAGTCCGGCTGTCATTTAGAAAAGTCCGCCTTGGGAATCGATAATTTGACATGGGAATGACATTTAGTTCAGCACTGAAAAGACTCTGAACTTAATTTGATGCTACATGTCCACTTGTACAGGGTGATGCAAAAGTTTCGCAACCCTTTTGTAAATTCAAACCTGTTACACGTATTGACCCAAAACTTCCAGGAAGTTATATTGGAGGCAAATTCCGCACCTTTTAGGAGTATGAATGAATTTCACCCTTATTCGGTTACCCGGAGGTTGCAAGTCGAAATTTTTAAATAGTAGCCCTTATTGTGTGATACCTCATTTGAAAGCCCTCCTTGGGACGGGAAAATTGGTGTATGGTAAATCCCCCTCAGAAACCCCAATCCAATATGGCGGAGCCGGGAAGTTTGGATTTAATTACTTAGCGAGTAGGCCCTATTTTCATAAATATGACTCAAAAAAAAATGTGTACGACCGTGGGACCCCTGTCAGGAACGAAGTTCATCACGCCTTTTCTTCAATTCTTTTACCTTAACGGCAACGTACACACATAATTTTAATCATTCAATTGAAGTTTATTATTAGTTTGTTATTTATTCAAATATTTACTGTTTCCATACGTTTAATGTTATTATAATAAAGGTGGTAGAATTAATTATAACATCAAAACTAAAGGTGGTAAACACAGTTAAACGTCCATTCATTGTAAATACATTCAATAAACATAAAATGTTGGTTCATCAGTCCAGGCCTAACCTAAAATTATTTTGTGTATGTTTAATTTATTTTACCTGTCTTAACAGCAACATACATACAATAATTTTAGGCTAGGCCTAGACTTAAAATTACTTTCTAGGAGTAACCTAAAATTATTGTATGTGTGTTGCCGTTAAGACAGGTAAAATAAATGAAATATTCACAGAATAATTTTAGGTTAGGCCTAGACTGGTGATCTTTTATGTTTATTGAATGTATTTCAGAGCTTGATAATATGTGAACGACGCCGTACGAATCCGATTGTGTTTTAATTTAATTTGATGAACCAAAACACATGTTGTTGAATGTTTTTACATTCATTGCCATATCAACCAATTTGATAACGCTTTTTCGTTACTCGTATTTTATATTTGTCATTGCCATAGCAACCAATTGATAACACTGTTTTTCGTTACGCGTTACATTTTCTATTTGTTAACTCCTACCGCAATTTCGTTCCAAAGCTCTTGGGAGTTAGGATAGCCCAGGTACAAGCGTAAAAGGGGTGACAAAAGGCAAAGCTTTCGAAAAACATTTCTTTTTCGATTATCCTTAATATTTCCAGCTGGGATTAAGATAAAGAAAAATAAAAACACCACCGTGTAGGGGAGGTATTTTTCAATAAAAAATGTCATATGTATTTATTTCCTCCGAGCAATGGTTTGCCTGGAAAAAAATCGATAATGCAGGTATGTATTTTGCAGCAGGGAAAATCACTACAAGTTAAAATCTCATTCATATATGAAGCGTTGGCTCATTCTAAATTGGCTGAATTTTAATATATCGAATTGAAACGTCACATAGGAGTTAAAATATATATTTTAAACATTTATGGTGAGTCCCAGCTTGTTATCTTGAAAATGACCCGATCTAGAGCCACTTGTCTTATCAATGAGTTTCTCGATTTTAGCAGTACCGGACCCAAGAACTAATTTTAATCGGCTCCAGTTTAGAAAATTTTCAAAATATCAACCGAAAAGTATTTTTACAAGTTGAACATATAGATTTAAACAAGATCAAGGAGTATAAACCTTTTTTATTTTTTACCTTTTAAAAGCACAAGTAACTTAAAAAAGTTTAATTTCAGACCTTTTTAGATTTTCCATCAAAACGCTCGAGTTGATCGGCTGCAGATTAGTAAATTTTTAAATATAGTTTTTAAAATAAGTATAGCAATAAACAATTGTGTTTGTAACTTCTGTACCAATTTTTAAATCGATATGTTCAAAAATGTTGAAAATGGAGTCGTTGAATCCAAAAGTGTTATAGTTAAAACGAGTTAGGTAAAACGGAAGACTATTTTCAAGCGCCTCGTTTCTAAAAATAACATGAAAAAAATCGTTCGTACTTACTAAGAATATTTATACGGGTGTATTTAACTTCTAAAACAAATTTGATGTTGATATTCCAAAAGTTTACGCAACTGGAATAGATTGAAATTAGTTCGTGGGTCCTGTACTTCTAAAATCGAGAAACCCATTGATAAGTCAAGTGGCTCTAGTGGTTTCCTTTTAGTGATTTCCCCTGCTGCAAAATAATACATACCTGCATTATCGAATTTGTTCCAGACAAACCATTGCTCAGAGGAAAGAAATACATATAGGTATGACATTTTTTATTGAAAAATACTTTTCCTACACGGTGGTATTTTTTATTTTTATTTATCTTCATCCCAGCACAAAATAATTAAGAACTAGGGAAAACCCCTGCGTGCTCCGCACGCCAACCCCCAATGGAACCTTCTAAAAACATATGTTATGTTTTATTTATAGTAAAGGTGTAGGATGTATAATAACCTCAAAACTAAGATAGTAAATAATGTTAAATGATCAAATTAAATTATTTCTTATATTTTATAACAGCAGTTATAATAATGGTTAAAAGAACCAGCAAGGCTCAGGTCTATACTTTAAAACCCTAACCTAAAAGCTAGAAATACAAAAATAATGGCTTTAAATTTTGAAATCAGCTGTTAATGGAAATATTGGAGCAAACTTATATGTTACTTTATTCAATTGGTTGCTATGGTAATAAATGTAAATACATGTGTTGGGTTATCATTCTACGCTTAAGCTAAGAATTTTTTCCGACTAAATTTACAAATATTGGAATGAAAAAAGGTTTTTATCGAAATGAATTATAGCCTATGTTACTCAGGGATAGTGTAGCTTTTTATTATTAAAACTATTTTTTCAATCGGCTCAGTAGTTCCAGAGATTACCCCCTACATACAAACAAACAAACAAACAAACAAACAAACTTTACCTCTTTATAATATTAGTATAGATAATTGGAAAAACATGTTTTTCGATTATTTTTTTCGACTTTGGGAAATCGATGGACTGGTAAACTTTTTTTATCTTAATCTACATACTTTAATTTACTTATAAAAAAATCTGCCGTATTTTAAATTACTGGTAGTTGTAACCTACACCGACTGGGCTATACAAGGGTCGTGCTCAAAGGTTTACGTTTTAATCATTGCTAAAAATGCATATTGTATTTGAGTGTACAAACAACGTTTCGTAATATGTTTTATTCACCGGGCTCCAGTATTGCTTGTGCTAATCGAGTAACAGTTTCCAAGTCGACTTCGCCTTCCTGTTCAGAACCTGCCCAGACTGAGGAATGCTGAAATGTCAGAGAAACAGGAAGTGACAGAGTTGAGGATAACTGGTTCCGGCTCGCGCTGTCTGTTACCTAATTCCCCGCTGCACTCTGCGACCAATCAGACGTCTAGTTGCAGTCGGAGGAACTTTGAAAAACTGCAGAATTTGACCGAGTAATAAAATGGTGTATCTTGCTTGCGAAAGAAAGCCGATTGGAACTAGTTTTTTGCCTTAAGGCTCTACAGGAGTGAAAAACTATTTCCGAGTTGACAGCAGCTCTCCAAGTGGCGGAGCTGTACACTACCAGCATTGAGTTTTTGTGCGTTTCATTCTTCCGCTAGCAAATATAGCTTAAAATAATGTACCTTGCGTGCGAACAAAAGGCGATTTGAACTAGTTTATTGCCTTAAGGCTCTACAGGAGTGAAAAACTATTTCCGAGTTGACAGCAGCTCTCTACGTGGCAGAGTTGTGCACTACTAGCATTGAGTTTTTGTGCGTTTCATTCTTCCGGTAGCAAATATAGCTTAAAATGGTGTATCTTGCGTGCGAAAGAAAGCCGATTTGAACTAGTTTATTGCCTTAAGACTCTACAGGAGTGAAAAACTATTTCCGAGTTGACAGCAGCTCTCCAAGTGGCGGAGCTGTACACTAGTAGCATTGAGTTTTTGTGCGTTTCATCGCTAGCAAATATAGCTTAAAATAGTGTATCTTGCGTGCGAAAAAAAGCCGATTTGAACTAGTTTATTGCCGTGTTTCTTATGTGTAGCACAAAATTAAACCCCTCGAATTTTGATTATCGTTGTGAAACATCTATTGGCGAGCCTTGTAGGCCAGTCGGTAGGGGTAATTTTAGACAAAAAAAAGTTTACCAGTCTATCGATTTCCCAAAGTCGAAAAAAATCGATTATCACTTTTTTTCGATTATTCTTAATATTTTGAGCTGGCATGAAGATAGAGAAAAATAAAAAATACCACCGTGTAGGGGAAGTATTTTTCAATAAAAAATGTCATATATACTTCTTTCCTCCGAGCAATGGTTTGTCTGGAAAAAATTCGATAATGCAGGTATGTATTTTGCAGCAGGGGAAATCACTAAAAGTTGAAATCTCATTTATATATGAAGCGTTGGCTCATTCTAAATTGGTTGAATTTTAATATATCGAATTAAAACACGACATAGGAGTTAAAATATGTATTTTAAACATTTATGCTGAGTCTCAGCTTGTTATCTTGAAAAAGGTTTATACTCCTTGATCTTGTTTGCATCTATATGTTCAACTTGTAAAACAAATTTTATGTTGATATTCCAAAAATTGACGAAACTGGAATAGATTGAAATTAGTTCGTGGGTCCGGTACTCCTAAAATCGATATTCGAAATCGACTCATAGATCGGGTCATTTTCAAGGTGTTAAATCAAGGTGTCATTTTCAAATCGGGTCATGGTACGTCTTACGGGCTACTACCATTACAAGGAACATCACGTTTATTGTCATGCGGGTTGCGTCAACTGACCGAGCGTTGCATGGGAGTTGATGTTTTTTAGTTGGCTAGTACCGCTGAGACTCTCGTATGGATAGCGTAGCTTATTGGCGCTCTGTACTGCACGGTGAACGTAGAATAGAGTATAGTATACTTGACACGTTTACCGCTTGTAGGCACGCTTTGTATTTTTTCTTTAAAATATTATTG
This sequence comes from Philaenus spumarius, assembly GCA_018207615.1. Classification (NCBI taxonomy): domain Eukaryota; kingdom Metazoa; phylum Arthropoda; class Insecta; order Hemiptera; family Aphrophoridae; genus Philaenus; species Philaenus spumarius. The sequence continues at coordinate 190,913 of JAGFPH010001046.1, forward strand.
AATCGAAATACGAGTGACAGTGACGATCAAGTGACCAAAAAGAATCAAGAAGTCTATTTAAAAAGGAATATTATTAGTAAAATTAAAAATATTTACTTTTTTCTATTTATAAATATATATATTCTGTAATTATTATTATTATTAAAATAATAAGAAAAATGTATTGACTTTACTAACGAATCTCTATTCTGTTTTATTATGTTCTCCATATTTTTATTGGTTTTTATTAATTACTAGAAGAGACCCCGTTGAAACCTTCTAAACACACAATTATGTAATGTTTTTTTTTTTTTATATAATAAACTAGCTGACCCGTACGGAGTTGCCCGTGGTGGTTGGTATTTTCAGTCTTTTTATCGTAATTGTATTCTTTTTAAGTGTTCAGTCAGTGAGTGGTATTTGGCTTTTATATATATAGATCTTAAATAATAAAAGCACTATTGTCATAATAATAAAAGATCTGAAATTATGATTTTAGTAACTTTAATCCCCCTAAACCCCCCCTAAAATTTCGAATTTTTTCAAACCCTTTCTTAGTGAGCACCTATGGCCCTAGAGGAAGCTAAATACCAAATTTCATTTCAATCCGTTCGGTAGTGTTTGAGAAATCGTGACGAGTGAGTGAGTGGTATTTCGCTTTTATATATATATATAGATGTGTAGGATTAATAATAACGACAATGCTAAGGTGGTAAATAATGTTAAATGTCCAACTCAAATTATTTCGGATGTTTTATTACAACACTTATATTAAAGGATAAAAGAACCGGCAAGGATTAGGTCTACACTTTAATAAAAACCTAACCTAAAAGTTAGAAATACAAATAATTGCTTCAAAGTTTGAAATAGAAATATCAGAGCACACAGCTGATAGCTGTATCAAAAATAAACATGTTCATTTATTATTTAGTATGACGCTCCCACTGTCGTAAAATATTTAGTATATTTTTTTAAATCTTCAATAGGTACTGCTGTTCTTTTATTCAAAAAAGTTTATAAAAACATGCTTGTATTCGAATGTAATGTTGGGTTAAAATTTCAAAGTAATCGGCGAAGAACTTTCAGAGATTTGAGATTTTGAACAAACGAAGATTTACATTTTTATTTATATAGATAAATTATAATATTAACTTAAGGGTCTGCTGTAGTGGCGGCCATCTTGGATTTTTATCCCTTAAGAGCAATGTTAAATTTTAAACCATTTTTTTCGTTTACTTTTTATCATGGTCTTATTGTTTAAGGTCTCAATTGTTTACTTTTAATTGTATGCAAGGTCTCATTTTAAGCACAGTCACAATACGCATCCGTCTTGCAATTTACATTTTTTAAAAATGCTTTTGATTTGTTATGTAATTGACATTTTGTAAGTACAAAGTTTGAATTTTTTCCCTAACACAATGAAAAATTAATAATGAAAAATAATTTGAAAGCCGGATCCGAAATTTTATAAAGAATATTCAGTTTTGTTTTCAACACTCAATTACAAAAAATAGACTTATAAAATGGTTTGAAATGAGGCAATGTCAAAGCGTTTAGCTGCAAGAAATTGCACTGTTTAGATAGGGATACAGTGAGAAGCGGTTGCGTTTCCGGTTGTTTGGTTTAATGGAGCAGACCCTTAAATTCACATCTGCCGGGCGTCCCGTGACGGCCAACGTTTTGCTTTTTATGGATGAAAACTGTTATGAAACTCCCCAAAACTATAAATTCGTTATTTTATTTCCTTTGAAGCCAGAGAGCTGAAATGAGGTGCGTTTATTTCACAAATATTAAATAGAAGAAGCAAACCCATCCTATGTCGGTCAATATTGTTTAAAAGGGTTTACAAGGGGAACCACCCGCATACAGTAAATATAATTTCCACTATCTTTCTTTGTATTAGAGTGCTGAAATAAGGTAGGACTACGTATAACTTAGGTGATATAGAAGATAGAAAAACTATATTTTTCATTTCGATTACAAGTCTAAGAGGTGAAGTGTGATAACTACCCTTAAAAATAAATAATTCGTACACTTTACATGAAAATAGAGACTTGAAACTTATAAATAACTACCTGACCCGTACGGCGTTGCCCGTGGTGGTTGGTATTTTCAGTCTTTTTAACATAATTGTATTCCTTTTAAGTGTTCAGTCAGTGAGTGGTATTTGGCTTTTATATATATACATCTTAAATAATGAAAGCACTATTGTCATAATAATAAAAGATCTGAAATTATGATTTTAGTAACTTTGATCCCCCCAAACCCCTCCTAAAATTTCGAAATTTTTTATACCCTTTCTTAATGAGCAGCACCTATGGCCCTAGAGGAAGCTACATACCAAATTTCATTCCAATCCATTCTTTAGTTTTGAAGAAATCGTGATTTATTAACTTTGTCCCCCCCCCTTAAAATTTCGAATTTTGTCAAACCCTTTCGTAGTAAGCACCTATGGCCCTAGAGGAAGCTACATACCAAATTTCATTCTAATCCGTTCGGTAGTTTTGAAGAAATGGTTTTAATAACTTTGATCCCCAAACCCCCCTTAAAATGTCGAATTTTTCAAACGCTTTCTTAGTGAGCACCTACGGCCCTAGAGGAAGCTACATACCAAATTTCATTTCAATCCGTTCGGTAGTTTTTCAGAAATTGAGATGAGTGGGTCAGTGAGTGAGTGAGTGAGTGGTATTTCGCTTTTATATATATATAGATGAACCAGTGAATGTTCCAATAATGACTACACAAAGTTATTTTACTAGGTATTTTTAGGGGAGCAAAGTTTGTCACGCCAACATTATATCACGTGGTTGGTTTGAAAAAAACTTTACTTAAACACATCGAAACTATATTGTGAATTTTGTCAGGAGAGTTTAACGCTCCGATAGAACAGTAGGTTTCTTGGGTTTTGATTTCTTTTGAAAGCGCACAATCTAAAAGAGAGAAAAAACAGTGGTGTTAGAGTGTGAAAAAGTAATGAAAAATATACTTTCCATTCTAGCGGTGCTTTACTTGGGAGCCGCCACCTTCTTTTACGGGTCCTTGCTATCAATGTATTCAAGTCATGATTAGAACAAGTATAACGCGTTGACGTCTTAATTTGTACTCTTTAAGTTTATTCAAACTTCAGAGTCTTGTGCGGTACACACTGACCAACCGACTGACCTCGCCAGACGCCTCCAAGTTGCCAACTACCAACAGATATCTCATTTCCGCGATTGTTTACAATGACCGAACACATTTCTTCTGTCAATGTCAGTGTGTATTGTAACGTCAATGATCCATCCCAAGGATTGGTTTCGCCGAGTCACTATTGCCGACAGTTTCCCGCTTTCTCATCCGGAGAGTTTAACGCGCCGATAGAACAGTAGGTCTCACGGGTGGTGATTTTGAGAATTTAAGAGTTTTTCTTTAAAACATTATATCTACGATATTGTGTTTAGTTTTAATAGGAAATTAAGAACACTCGAAGGCCGAGCACTTTCTAAAGTAAAGACCACGAAAGAATACCGTCGAGGGACGGGCTTGTGTACACCGAGACCTTGAACGCTCCAATCGCCTTAGTGCGACGTTGTCACGTTCTTCCCACGCTTCTAACTGACTGCGGCTGACTCAACGCATTTATAATTCTTTAAACTGTGCGATCAAGCCTCGAGCGGTAAATACCAGGAGTGTTCGAGGCTAGTAGATATGGCAACTCTGCGCGCCCATCCTATTGGCCGTCTCGCAACGGTATTCTTTAGTGGGCTTTGATATAGAGAACGGTTTGACTGATTGAGTTCAAACTCGGCATGAAGTTTTAACCTAACAATGATATATCACGAGAAAAATAAACGATTAAATCCAATTATGAGTTTAAAAATGGCGGCTGCTTGAAAATTTCAAACCTAAATTACTCAAAAACCGTAAAGTTTTGAGTTTTGTATCCCTTTTGTTTCCCCATCGGATGGTGTAACTGTCAAAACAGTCGGATGAAGGATAATAGTTAAGTTGTGCGTAATAATTGGTTTGTTCAACCCGGCATCCTATACCAACACAGTAAACACTACAATATTGTATGTACATTTGCTGTCATTATCTTTAACTTAACTGCTATCCTTCACCCGATTGTTTTAACAGTTACACCATCCGATAGGGAATCAAAAGGGCTACAAAAAAAGGTGTCTTGACATTTTTTTTGTTAAAATGTACGGGTTTTGAGTAATTTAAGTTTGAAAGTTTCAAACAACCTCCATTTTGAAACGCACGATTGGATGTAAGAGCTTATTTTTCTTAAGTCAGATATTTGTTAGGTTAAACTTCATACCATGTTTGAACTCAACCAGTCAAACATTTTTATATACATGCTTCGACGTATAATAATAGCCTATAATGATGATAGTTAAGTTATGTGTAATAATTGGTTTGTTCAACCCGGCATCCTACACCAACACAGTAAATACTACAATATTGTATGTGCATTTGCTGTCATTATCTTTAACTTAGCTACTATCCTTCATCCGATTGTTTTAACAGTTACACCATCCCGTAAGGAATCAAAAGGGCTACAAGAAAGGTGTCCCGACAATTTTTGTTAAAATATACGGTTTTTGAGTAATTTAGATATGAAATTTTCAAACAGCCGCCATTTTGAAACTCGTGATTGGATTTAATCGTTTATTTTTCTTAAGATATGTCATTGTTAGGTTAAACTTCATTCCAAGTTTGAACTCAATCAGTCAAACCGTTCTCTAGCTAAGAATTATTTTGTACAAAAAACAAAATGGCGGATATCTAGAAAACGAAGCCTTTTCGGGTCTGTGTTTTTATGGACTTTTTCTTATTTTGTCCAATAGAACCATTTCCCGAAATTTTTCACTTCACTTATGGGACACCCTGTCTAACGGCTTAAAAGACCGAGCTACTCATCAATGTAAAGGCATAGTTTGAAAAAATAATAAACTTTTCCCAATTATCCGTTTCAAAATGGCGGCTATTTCAATATTTTAAATGAAAATACTCAAAAAGAGTTAAGAGTAATTTTTCGTATGAAAATTTACGGTTTTTTAGTTATTAGGATTTAAAATCGATAAACGGCCGCCATTTTGAAACGCATAATTGGATCAAGTTGGTAATTTTTTTCAAACTAGGACTTCACAATGATGAGTAGCTTGCGTAATTTCAACTCGATCGTTTAAGTCGTTCTAGAGATATACATTATATAGTACACATAACAAAATAACGGATAGTTGGCGAAAGAAGCGTTTCCCGGCATATTTTCATCGGAAGTTTTTCGTTTATTTGGTTCGTATGGCCTTACTTTCTTCTACAGTGTATACTTGTTCGTCAGGCTACAAAATACAGACAGGTTTCGTTCGTTTCACACGATGTTCTCCCTCTTGTAAACATACAGCCAACACTTTCCTCGAGTGTTGCAAGTTGCTGCTTTCACGTCGAGAGAGTTTAACGAACGGACAGAACAGGTTGCCTCTGCAACCGTTAATGTTTTTGCCGGTAATAGAGATATTTAAATTCCGTCGCGTTTGTATCATTAACAGTTTGTATTCCGCGAACGCATCCGATTCACATGAAACGTTTCTATGGACTTTCCATTCCGTTCTGCGGGGGAAAACGTATTTATTGTTTATTTCGTTGGAAGTTGTTTGTAGCGACTGTTGCGTATTAATGGGGGAGAAGGACGTTATGAATAAAACCACGTGCTGGCAATTTAGTTTGTGTTCTAGACAAACAGCTTTGGTCCAGGTTACCAGGATTTGTAACAACGACCTTGAGTTTTTAGAGTCGGGAAGGCAAACCTCGCGGACAGAAGGCAGTCACGCTAAAGTCTAAATTGTGCGCACGCACTTGATCTACGCGCACATACTACTCTGCTCCTCCGAAATTCGTTGGAATTGCTAATCCCATACTAAACCCACGAACTTTCAGTGGTAATTTTGCAGTGTAGTTGGAAACATGTCTCTGTCGCGCGTTAAAATCACTCGGTTTTGGTGATGAGTGGTGTGGAATTATAAACGGTAAATTTGTGCAAAAAGAAAAGGGAACAACAGCGTTAGTAGCACACTGATCTTTTTAAAATAATGAATGATTCGGTGCTTACGATGGACTTAAAGTAGGAATACAGCAAAGATAACAGCTTCTTCTTTTATTTGTCCGCGCGTACATCCATCTCATCTGTTATTTCCCTTTTAACATCTGCTTTTAATTGTTTTTGTTAAAGTAATAAAATTGGACCATCCCTTTTGTTGGGTGAGACCGAAATCGAGGAGGCACACTCAGCAAAGTTACTGGGTATGATTGTTGACAGTAAATTATGCTGGGATAGTCATACTGATAGCATTTGTCGAAGGTTGTGGTCAGGAATTTTTGTGTTACGAAATCATTTGGTAGCCTTGGTACTTTAAAAAAAGCCTACTACAGGCTGCTCTACCCACATCCTGACTACGGAGTCTTACTGTGGGAGAGTCGTCGTTTCAAAATGTGCAAAGGCTATTTATAATGCAAATAAAGCTGTGAGGCTTGTAGGAGGTCTACAAAAGTTGGAATCCTGCAAAAGCACTTGAAGAAGTTGGAAATACTCACACTCCCCTGTATATATATCTTTCAAACAATTACATAAAATTTAAATGTATTCCAATATTAAGTAAAGGCGTACATAATCACAATACCAATCAGGAAGATGTCTTACGGATAAGACAGCACAGACTTGAAAAGTCTAAAAAACTTCCTTCTCAAGCAGGAGTTACACTTATTAATAAACTCCCACAAAAAATTAAAATTATCCAAGACCAGAAGGCCTTTAAGAGAAGTCTTCGACAACTCTTGGTGGCAAAATCCTTTTACTCGGTGGAGGAGTTCCTCAGCAACAAGTGGTAATTGGGACTAGTGTGGGGGGTGGATCTGGTTGATTCTGTTTATATTTGGGATTTCCTATTCAGGGATTACATTATTGTCCTACATGTAATGGTTAGTAAACTGTAGTATCCCTATCTTTATTTGTAGTAACTGTTTTTATTTTATGTTAAATATAATGACTTTGCGCAGTGTAATTTTAAGAGTGTAACTAATCTGATGAAATATGTAAAGAATACTGTATAAATTGAGTTGATTGTTGGTTTTTAAATTGTTTTTGTGTGGTACTGTTTAATTATCTTATATGTGGACATGTCTATACAACTAGCTGGCCCGACCCGGCTTTGCACGGATAGACAAATAAAAGTTAAATGTATATTAACAAAAAATATATTATATCAATAAATATATTAGGCCTACACTATGTATTTCTTATGGGGATTTTAGTAACTTTGACCCCCAAACCTCCCCTAAAATTTAGGTTTAAAAAAATAACTCTTTCTTAGCGAGCACCTAAGGCTCTTGAGGAAGCTACATAATAAATTTCATTCCAATCCGTTCGGTGTTTCTTTTTAGTAACTCTGACCCCCAAACCCCCTTAAATTTTCGAATTTTTTAAAACCCTTTCTTAGCGAGTACCTAGGGGCCTAGAGGAAGCTACATACCAAATTTCATTTCAATCCGTTCGATGGTTTTTTGTAGTAACTTTGACCCCCCAAACCTCCCCTAAAATTTCGATTTTTTTAAAAACTTTCTTAGCGAGCACCTATGGCCCTAGGGGAAGCTACATACCAAATTTCATTCCAATCCGTTCGATGGTTTTAGATAAATAATGATTTTGTTACTTTGACCCCCCCCCCAAACCGCCCTAAACTTTCGAATTTTTTGAAACCCTTTCTTAGCGAGTATCTATGGCCCTAGAGGAAGCTACATACCAAATTTCATTCCAATCCGTTCGGTAGGTTTTGATAAATCGTGATTTAGTAACTTTGATCCCCCAAAACCCCCCTAAAATTTAGAATTTTCAGAAACTCTTTCTTAGTGCGCTTCTACAGCCTATAATGATTGTTAGTGCCAAATTTCATGTTTGTAGGCCTCGTGGTTTTGGAGAAACTGTGATGAGTCAATGAGTCAATGGTATTTGACTTTTATAAGTATAGATGTAAAATTGTCAACAGACAAATAAAATTGAAATTGAAATTATTTCTGTGTAGATCCCAAAGAAGACTTTTGTTTCGATAAATATTGATAAGGTTAACTATAATTTCTTCTGACCACTTCATAATTACTAGGTACTAAACAATAATCTCAAAAAAAAAAAAAAAAACAATAATAGGTTATTTATGCTTTTCAAGTTTAATAATATCAAGATTTTAATTGAAACGTAGTCTTTTAGCTCAACTTTAATTGAAATTGGAATATTCACATGCACACGAGAAACAACACAACTGAACTGCGAACACAAAAACAGCAAACATATTTTGTACTCTTAAAAGCGTGAAGAAATTATGATTTTAATCACTTCACCTGAAATAACGCCTGTTTAAAAACCGCAACCGGAACGAAGGTAAACGTTCCACCTTTTACCCAATCACAGAGCTCTCGCAACTAACGCCATCTTTTGAAAACAAACATCGACTAATACAGAAATGTTTGCTACAAATTCCGAACTATAAGTTTTGCTTAAAAAAAATGTTTAGAATTCTTTTTAACGTTAGACTTAGTGAATAGTACGCTAGTAACTGGATTCGAACTGTACGAGCGCCTTTAACCACTCTTCACAAGCAGTTGTCGTCCGCCTAACATTGAACGACACCTGTGACAAAACCGTCCTACATCAGCGCAACTTCGCGGTGGACATCGCAACTACCACGAATGACGTCACAGCTTGCCTCAACGAGAACGCACGAAAAACATAAAAAAACCCAAACAACCGTGGTAATATACATCATTATATGATTAAGCAATAGTATTAACAAGCCATTATGAAATGCTTATAATTACACGGTAAAGGTAGGCAATTAGCCAGACCTACGGAGTTCTCTAAATACCGCAGTATTGTAAACACATAATTAGAAAATAATTGTGTTGTTCAGTCTCCGCTACACCTTCGCATAAATACATAGTCTGTGATAAAAATACGTTCTGTTAGATTTGAAAACTGCTCGCTTCGCTCATCAACCCCCGCGACGAAACAAATGCAAACAGATTACTGTATACTCTGATATTTTCACGGACATTATGATTGTCCTACAGAGGCACTTGGTTCGTATTAGGGCGGTGACCTATATAATGACGCATGTGCAGTAGATTGAGAGTTTGTGTGTGAATGAAAGGATTTTTTAAATAGATTATATATAATAATTATTATATACTAGGGGAGACCCCTGCGTGCTTCGCACGCCAACCCCCAATGGAACCTTCTAAAAACATACGTTATGTTTTATTTATAATAAAGTTGTAGTATTAATAATGACCTCAAAACTAAGATGGTAAATAATGTTAAATGTTCAAACCAAATTATTTCTTATATTTTATAACAGCAGTTAATAATAGTTAAAAGAACCAGAAAAGCTCAGGTCTACACTTTAATACCCTAACCTAACAGCTAGAATACAAAAATAATTGCTTCAAATTTTGAAATCATCTGTTAATGGAAATATTGAAGCAACATCTATATTATCTGTTATTTTATTCAATTGGTTGCTATGGTAATAAATGTAAATACATGTGTTGGTTTATCATTCTATTCCTAACCTAGGATTTTTTCCGACTAAATTTACAAATATTAAAATAAAAAAGGTTTTTACCGAAATGAATTATAGCCTATGTTACTCAGGGATAGTGTAGCTTTTTATTAGTAATACTATTTTTTCAATCGGTTCAGTAGTGCCAGAGATTACCCCCTACATACAAACAAACAAACAAACTTTACCTCTTTATAATATTAGTATAGATATGTATGTATAAACCTAATCTAAAAAGCTGTGCTAGTGAAGAATAATTTATAATAAATTTACCAAGTTGGTTACTATGGTAATCAATGTAAACGCATTTAAGTAACGGATTCCACCATTTTTTCTTTTTAAAATTAAAATTTTGTCAAATAAATTTTTTATTGAGCGTTAATATATTATTGGCGAAAAACTGGTTACGTTATCATTGCAATTTTTTACGATTATTATTTTAAACATGGAACAGAATATTAATTTAGTAAATGTGTTTTTTAAGGTTTTTGGGGAGTTTTGGGGAGTGTCCCTAGATTAGATTTTGAGCGTTTATTCCCGTATTTGAAATATTATAAAATACGTATTTTTATAATTACTTTTATTATAATTTATAATTTATTTATTTTATTTATAATTTATAATTTATTTATTTTATTTATTTTTAATTTATAATTTATCTATTTTATTTATAATTTATAATTAATTTATTTTATTTATAACTTATTTATTTTATTTATAATTTATTTATTTTATTTATAATTTATTTATTTTATTTATATTTTATAATTTATTTATTTTATTTATAATTTATAATTTATTTATTTTCTTTATAATTTATTTTTATAATTTTTATAATTCCCGTATTTTTGAGCGTAGCGAACGAATTAGCAGATTTTTATTTTCTTACCACAGAAATTCGTGGTTTTTAAAAGGGCTTTAATTTGTATCACAAGCCGTATGTGTCCAATACAAAGTTTTTAGATGAGGTGGCAGTAGGAGGAAGTTGCTTTTGGGGTTTTGTACACGACTTTCTGAAAAATAACAAAAACCAAAAATATTCCACATAAATTTCAAATTTTCACTTACGTATTCCTAGATGCATATGAGGTGTTATCCCCTTCTTTCTTCGTCTTATCGTATCATCGTTATCTTTCTTAAAATCGCATTTATTAGCGAATTTCCATGGGAAAGAGGAGCTATGCAGTGGCTGTTATGGTGAGACCTGTTATGGTCGGGGAGTGGTAAATAAGCAACGAACGTGGTCCCCAGAACACGTTTTAGGGTGTCATTAAAAACTTTGTATATGTTCGCACTTAAACGGCCCATTATAAGTTCGATTTGGACCAAATTTAGTACACACGTTGGTTTTTCTGAACCGCTCGGGCGAGTTCTTAAGCCAACAAAATCCAGCAACCGGAAGCACTGTTTTTGACTGTAACATTTTTTAAAGATTTTGCGTACTAAAATGATTTTTTGGGGAGTTTTATGAGATTATTCCGCATACATTTTTCGTTATAGCCCGTCTGGTTCCCCGAAAATCGATCAAGACTTAAATACTTTAATAGTACCAGGTTCAATCCACGTGGGAATTTTACCGTGAAGGCAGCTTCTGATCCAAAGCCGCAAGATAGAGGTGCAAACTCGTAAAGCGGTTTTTCCCGCTGCGAGAGGAACGTTTAAGCT
>JAGFPH010001046.1:244356-262304 GCA_018207615.1 Philaenus spumarius
ATCCGTTCATTAGTTTTAGTAAATTTGACCACACCCCCCCCCCCAAACCCCTCTAAAATTTCGAATTTTTTTAAAACCTTTCTTTGTGAGCACCTATGGCCCTAGAGGAAGCTACTTACCGAATTTCATTGCAATCCGTTCGGTAGTTTTTGAGATTTCGTGATGAGTGAGTGAGTGGTATTTGGATTTTATACATATAGATTGATTGCCAAGCATACTTCCTACTTTCCTTCACCATTAAATAGTTTAAGTGAAATGTGTTCATCCGAATTATAGCAAGCTTTTTATCACATAAGTATTGATTGAAAAAATATGCTCAGTCATTACACTTATGTTTTGAAACAGTTGAGACGTTTTGCACTCCTAAATCAGCGTATTTTCCTTCTGTGCTGAAACGAGATTGAAAAACCAAGACTCAAACTTTAAAGATTTAAAGCGACTGAACGCCCTTTAAGACATCGATAAAGCCAACCTTCAAGATCCTGGTGGCCTGCTTATATACATGAGTCACGTCGATATCGTAGGCTTAACCGGTCTGTGACGTCAGCACGGCTTGGCTAAATGTGAGGCTGGACTTTATTATGCAAAAGTAATTGAAGTGAAATATCGAAATACTTCCACTTAAATGTCCTTTGGTTAAGGCGTGTAAAGTGCATCGGTGTCGGGATGTGTACGGAAAAACCTTGGCGGGCTATACAAGATCGGATTGCATACGTTAAAATATGTAATTAATGTTCAGTAACTTGTTTTCGAATTCGGCTAAGTATAGTCGCAAACCGCCATTTTATTTTTTTACAAAAACTCACTGTAACTCCGGAAACAGATAGGATATTGAGTTCAAATTTGGTATGAGCATTTTCTATGTTACTAGTAGTTCTGTGAACAGTAGACCTCGCTCGTTGAAATAACAAATGCGGTTTTGAGCTTAGGTTAAAAATAGTGTGCCAGTAAGGAAGTAAGCAGAAGGTTTAGCCAGCGAAACATTATTTTGCAATTCCCGCGATTCCGGGGTTTCTAGTTTTCTTGAGCTTTAACTGCTAAAGAATTTCTTTTTGAGGGCATTGTGTTTTATTTACGTTAATAAATGCGTAAGGTAGCTAAAGATATCGCGTTATTGATGGAAAACATGGAATTAAATATTTACATACTTAACAATACACTAAAACTTACTTAAATTTACTAAAACTTAACAATGTATTTACAGTTCCATATCATATTCCAATATTAGAAATAATGAAAACAAACTATGTTAAAGCGTCGTGATGGTGATCTCAAAACATGTACCAACACTTCCCACGCTGACCAACGGTCATTTTTTGTACGTCCTTTATGGCCGCGAGGTTTCATTTGTTTCATCTTATTTTGTAATTCAATCCCTAGAACTGGCATGGTTAAAGCTAAAATTTAAAAGACCGTTTATAGCGTTTTGCAACCATATTTTAAAAAATTCGCCAAAAATAGTAAATGAACCCCAATCCAAAAGTATTCCATACCTTTTTTGTAGAAGAAACTTCAAAGAATTCAAATATGCCACAAAAAATTAGTTTCTTTTGAAATTGTAAAAGTTGTTAGCTTAGAAAGCGAAAAATGTTCAGAAACGGAAGGAAAAACAACAATTTTATGCCTACATAAAAAATAGTAAAACATTTTTGTAATTTTTTTCAAATTACACAAAAGTTTTATAATTTAGTTCTAAATAGAAATATGTAAAAATATATTTCAGTTTCACAAATTTTAGTTCAAAATAACATTTTGAACGTTTTTACTACATAACCTGCAAATCTTGACTAATTTCAAAGTGACTAGCCTAGGCCAAGATATTTTTTACCAAACAATGTTTTTTTCATACCAAAAATTCGAGAATGAAATGTAGAATCGAATAGCATTCTACCCAGTTTCAAATAACTTTACATTTTGTAATGAAAATTCAAAAATATCAAATCGGCAGACTAACCTAAAACCTTATTTGTAGGCAATGTTATTTCTTCACTTACCGTTTTATTACAACACCGTTATAAGCCTAATTTCACTCAAACACAATCTACACTTATTTATTTATAACTAAAACACCATATAACACTATTTTATAAACTGTAATAACAAAAAAAAACACGAAACAAACTTTATAACTAACATCAAACTACCGACGGTTGTCTTTCTCATAGTCTGATAGTTGGAAGGTTTGTTGTTCATTGGTACCAACCTATGAAATCTAAATGTATTGAATTGGACATAGATAAAAACTGTGAAGTTTTCTATTTAAAACCATATATTGTACATTTTAGGGATATATCGAATAAGACTGTAAGAATCGATTCTAAACAGGCTTGCGTATTGTCCAAATCTATGACCAATTACAAGCTTTCACCGTAAATCCTGTAGAACAGCTGTTTTCAGAGTAACATGTGATTTGAAGACACAGTTTGAAACAGAATCGTCTGCTAAATTCAATGTTGTTATGATCTTCTTCATAAATGACTTCTGTGAGTTGCAGACCGTTGAAAATGAGACAAAGTCTTGACAGTATACGGGGTTCATTGACGCGTGAATCACAGGTGATTTAGGTACTACAATTTTGAAACAGTGATTACGTATGTAAATATCTGTTCTACAAAAAAGTTGTAAATACAAAAATTATAGTTTAATTCATTACCTTTCCAACGGTACCGGTTTTATTACGATTAAATCATTTTAAGTGGATATAATTATCGATTATGCAAATTCTCGCAAAGGTTCGAGCGGGTTGCGTTGCCCCTGAGAGACTGCAGTCAAAACTGCAGTCGCCACTTGCACTGTTTTAAAGCTAAGTCAAATACTTTTATGAAATAATAATTTACAAGTATACAGTTCAATTTTTTTATTTATTCTCTACACTTTTTTTGCAGCCTCTATTTTTGGGCAAAGGATATATTCCTAAATTACTATTCAAAATAGGCCTAGTTTTGATAGCAGTCTTGCAGTAGGAACGTTAAAACTGGTGTTTTCAAAATAAGAAATTTGAAATTGATAAATATTTGTATACAGTTCTGTTTAGAACTAAATTACGAAACTTTTTTACATTTATGAAAGAAATTGCAAAAACACATTTACTACTTTTTATGTACGCCTAAAGTTGAACTTTTTCCTTTCGTTACTGAACGTGCTTGTTTCTTGTGCTAATAACTTTGTTAATTTCACTTCAATCATTTTTTTATTGGCATAAATGAATTCTTTGAACCTTTATCTACAAAAAGCTATGGAACACTTTTTAATTAGTTTAGAATAAACGTATAAAAACATGGTTTAAGAAGAAAAAAAACTTCGACGATTTTAACAAATTTGAAGTTTACGGCCATTTTTGTGAGCTTGCCGTTAGAGATACGAAAAAAATCAAGAATACAATTTTGTTGAAAATCAAATTCGCTACGCGCAAAATATTATTAGTTTTTAAATTCGACTTACGGTTAAGCCACAAACTTACTTTGCAAAAAAAAAAGCTTACACCGAGAGAAACGGTACGGCCGCCATTTTTATTATTATTTAACGGGTTAAAAATGAAAAATGGAAGAAACCGTATATATACATCGCTCGGCCTAGGAATAAGGAACATTCACGCAAAAAATCTTCAAAATCGGTCAAGGCGTTTGGCCGTAATCGTGAGACAGACAGACACAGACGAAATGCCGAACGGTCGAGCTAAAACGGAGACCTGGCTTCGCTCGGTCAGCAATTTACAAGTGTACCAGCACGAAGAATCTAACTAAATTGCAAGTAAAAAAACATGGGAAAAGACCGACTCGTAAATGTAAAGTGATCAGGATAGCTCAGTTGGTAGAGTGTTACCACGGAAAGGTAAAGGTCCTGGGTTCAAATCTCGGCCTCGGTCCATGTTTTTTCACTTGTAATTTAATTGGATTTACCCCTGCTGGGGAATCGTGGAAGCAGATAATTTATTACAAATAAAAAATAATAACAAAAAACCTATTGTATTATAATTTTCAAAATGGCGGTAATTTTTCATTTAGAATATCTTCAAAACAATTAAGTTTCAAAAAATACACAAAATATTTTTGTTTTTAACGGTAGAAAAAAAATTTGTTGTCGTTTCTGTGAAAAGATAACCCGATTTATAAAAAAAAACCAAAACGTAATTTCTTGATAATTGTCGACAAAATTAGCCTAAAACCAATATTTTTTTAAATTCTAATAGTTTTAATAATATAAAGTGTATTACTCTGAAATGCATTACAAATTCAAACGCGGCTTTTTAAGTCAGATGATTGCTTACGTATTTAATTTAAGCTGATATTCCTCACTGTAGTATCCATTGAAATGGTATTAATTAGCTTTATTGAAGCGTATTATCAGTCACCTTTTTGAAATAGTTAAGAGTCACATTTGCAAGGCCCATTATAATGACGTTGGACGCTGTTTCACTGTCAACCTTTGTCCGGTAGTTTTGACAGCTCTGCCATTCGCCAGTTTTAGTGAGTCGTGAGTCGTACAACTTATGTTTACCCATATGGGATATGTGAGAGAATTTTTTAGCACATCTGAAGATGGCGACCTAGTTCGTCGAAACCGGTAATCTGGGGTTATACAAAAAATATTGTTTGAACAAAATAAAAGGTAATCTTTACAATTACATAATATATTTTTGTGAGTAAAAGGTATAGAGATTTCTGTGAAAAATAAATTCGTGATTTACGCACCAACGCATTTTGCCCAGAAAATGGCGAAAGCTACAAAAATCATTTCGTTTGGTCCAGAAATATAACCAAGTGTTTGAATTTACATAATTAAAAGGGAAACTCGCAGCCCAACCTTCGGCCTACTGGGAGCCGGACTTTTGGTCCACTTTCTTATCCCAAAACGACCTCGACCTCAGATTTATTTTGATTTTACAGCCTAAATGCAATTATCTATACAATGAGCGAGACTATGAATGGTTTCCATTTTGTTAGATCAATTTATGACGCAATTCGCCCCCAAAATCTCTGAAACCACAATGCATTAAGAGTTTTGATTACGCGTGAGGTCCCCTCTTGATTAGAGGTGTTCCCTGGGAAAGGATTGCTTTCAATTTCGACGTCTACGGACATTTTGGGAAAACGAGAAAACTATAAAAAATTTCTTTTAAAACAAAACGCAACGCGAGACTGGACGTATATTTGACGCCTAATATAAAAATACAACTACAGATAAGAAAAATTCGACCACATAACTCGACCGCTGACGTTAGTTAAGCGAATTTCTAAATGAAGTTTATATGTTTATGGGATTCTACCAACTGCTTGGGAAATTGGTCAGACGCTGAACAGCTGCATGCGTGTACCTAAGAAATATACATTGAGATCAACTCAAGATAGCCACCATTGGGATCTCGAAAACTATACAAGTTACAACAAACTTTAAATGGGGAACCTTCCATTGTTTTATGAGAAATTAAAAAATATGCAGTTAAAATATTTCTAAATGGCCGCCATTTTCCAATATGGCGGTCAACTTTGAAATTTCTTATGGAAACCTCTATTTTTAATGACGGATTTGGATTTTACATACAATTTTAAGACGTTCTTATTCTTTTTTATATATAAACTTAAGCGTTTAACCGCTAGGAGCGCTGAAAGTTTCAGAAATTCTTATTTCAACAATTTTATTAGAGGCATGTTTTACCATTTATTTGCAAACAATAAAATTTAATTCAAAGTGCATGTTATGTACAATGGAATGTTAAAAAGCTGTTGCAATTTGACGAATACTTTATTTTACACAAAAAACGTAATTAAATTACTGTTTAAAAAATCGCTGACGCAACCACTGTGTCTTGTGTAAGAATTTAAGCACGTTTTTTTACATAAAACTAGGGAAGACCCCTGCGTGCTCCGCACGCCAACCCCCCAGACCTTCTAAAAACATATGTTATGTTTTATTTATAATAAAGGTGTAGGATTAATAATAACCTCAAAACTAAGATAGTAAATAATGTTAAATGGTCAAATCAAATTATTTCTTATATTTTATAACAGCAGTTATACTAATGGTGAAAAGAACCAGCAAGTCTCAGGTCTACACTTTAAAACCATAACCTAAAAGCTAGAAATACAAAAATAATTGCTTCAAATTTTGAAATCAGCTGTTAATGGAAATTTTACAGCAAACACCTGTTATCTGTTATTTTATTCAATTGGTTGCTATGGTAATAAATGTAAATACATGTGCTGATTTATCAGTTTAGGCCTAATCTAAGAATTTTTTCCGATTAAATTTACAAATAGTGAAATTTAAAAAAGGTTTTTATCGAAATGAATTATAGCCTATGTTACTCAGGGATAATGTAGCTTTTTATTAGTAAAACTATTTTTTTTTTCAATCGGTTAAGTAGTACCAGAGATTACCCCCTTCATACAAACAAACAAACAAAAAAAGAAACTTTACCTCTTTATAATATTAGTAGAGATAAAGTATTTGTAAAATTGCAACAGCTTTTTAACATTCCATTGTACAAAATATCGCACTTTGAGTTAAATTTTATTGTTTGCAAATTAACGGTAAAACATGCCTCTAATAATTGTTACAGAATTATAAGTAATTATATACATCTAACCTGAATCAAGACTCAGCCTTTCAAAAACAGCGTAAACATTACCTGGAACAGACAGTGGAGATTAGTAATACAATAAACAAACTAGAAACAAGCAAATGCTTAAAATAACAACAGTATTCTACGGAACAAAAAATATGTTAAAATAATAGAAATTGTAATATTTTAACGACGTTTGCCGTCATTTGTGTGTCGCTTTAAAATGTGTGTATAACACACAAATGATGGCAAATGTCCGAACAAGAATTATAATAAAATTCAACATCCATCATTAACAAACAATAACTTCAAACAGAGAATTTTAACGACGGTTTGAAATACCCAAACGTAGGAAATTTAGAAATATATCGTGTTTGGGGAAAATTTATTTTCCCTATTCATACCACCACGGTTTCGTCTGCCTTACTAATCAAGCTAGAAACGCAAAGAAAATATACTTTAGAGACATAACGTTTAAGTATCAAAGTTCACGGCCTTTTCACGGGAAAATGTAAGCAGGGGTGCCAACTTGTACAAGTTTACGAACTGAGAAAGTAATGTGCTGCGGAGATTGCAAGTTGCAGGTCTTATTAACGAATTTACGTAGGAAAGACGAGCTATTGCAATGAGGCCTAAGGTCGGGAGTGGGCAATGAGCAACGATCATGGTCCCCAGAACACGTTTTGGGGCGTCATTAAAATGTTACTTATATACGTGTTCGCAGTCTAACCGCATTTGAACCGGCAATACCTCTACCATCATCTTAATGCAGAGAGAAGTAATTCGACCACGCTGCTGAACCGCTGACGTGAGTTGAGCGAATTTCCAAAATTACGTTTATGTGTTTTTCAACCAACTATTTGAAAAATTGGTCTACTAACGAAGGCGCTGCTTTTACTAATAGCTGCCTGCTTTTACGAAATATTATTAGTAGAATTTGTTCGCGAGTTTGCCCCTCGACCTTGCGACCTTGGATTATTGGCTGCTTCGCTTCGCTCGCAGCGGATAGACACGCATCGCGAGTTTGCATCACGGCCATCGGACGTATTTTACTTGTTGATCCATTTTGGGCTCTAAGGACGTGTAAAAAACAAAATGTGCAGAATAATCTATATATATAAGCCAAATCCACTGACTCACTGATCACGATTTCTCAAAAACTACTGACCGGATTGGGACGAAATTTGATATGTAGCTTCCTCTATGGCCGTAGGTGCTCAGTAAGAAAGGTTTTAAAAAAATTCGAAATTTTAGGGGGCGTTGGGAGGGTTAAAGTTACTAAATCACGATTTCTCTAAAACTATTGACCGGATTGGAACGAAATTTGATATGTAGCTTCCTTTAGGGCCGTAGGTGCTCTCTCAGAAAGTATTTAAAAAAATTCGAAATCTTTGTTGGGTTTGGGAGGGTCAAAGTTACTAAATCACGATTTCTCTAAAACTACTGAACGGATTGGAATGAAATACAGTATGTAGCTTCCTCTATGGCCATAAGTGCTCACTAAGAAAGGTTTTCAAAAAATTCGAAATTTTAGGTGGCGTTGGGGGGTTAAAGTTACTAAATTACGATTTCTCTAAAACTACTGAACGGATTGGAACGAAATTTGGTATGTAGCTTCCTCTAGGGCCCTAGGTGCTCGCTAAGAAAGGGGGAGGGGAGGTTTGGGGGGGGGGGGAAGTTGCTAAAAATCCCCATAAGAAATACATAGTGTAATATATTTATTGGTATAATATATTTTTTGTTAATATACATTTAACTTTGATTTGTCTATCCGTGCAAAGCCGTATCGGGCCAGCTAGTCTACTATATTAATTTATTTAGATTAACCTCCAAAAAATTCCATTCTAGTGCGAAAAATCTTTAAAACAATTTCCAGTCTAACGAACTTGGTGAAGCGAAGCGACTTACAAAACCAACATGTGTACCAAATTTGGACCAAATCGGACGTGAAATAAGACCGTCAAACACATAAATACCTATAGACCCTTATAGATATTAGTTTAAATATTTAAAAGCGTGTTCTGGGAACCACGATCGGTGCTCACTGACCACACGAGTCACTGCAACAGCCCATCTTTCTTAAACATGCTTTCCACTTAATACTAGAGGGCGCCCCTGCGTGCTCCGCACGCCAATCCCGTTGGTACCTTCTATACACATGTTATGTTTTCTTTATAATAAAGGTGTAGGATTAATAATGACCCCAAAGCTGAGATGGTAAATAATGTTAAATGTTCAAATCAAATTATTTCGTGATATTTTATAACACCTGTTATAATAAAAGTTAAAAGAACCAGCAAGACTCAGGTCTACACTTTAATAAAAACTTGACCTAAAAGTTAGAAATACAAATAATTGCTTCAAAGTTTAAATCAGCTGTTAGTGGAAATATCGGAGCAAACAGCTGTTTTATCTGTTATTTTATTCAAAAGGTTGCTATTGTAATACATGTAAATACATGTGTTTGTTCATCAGTCCGGCCTAACCTAAGAATTATTTCCGACTAAATTTACATATATTGTAGTAAAAAATGTTTTATCAAAATGAATTATAGCCTATGTTACTCAGGGATAGTGTAGTTTTTTATTAGTAAAACTATTATTTTCAATCTGTTCAGCAGTTCCAGAGATTACCTCCTGCACACAAACAAACAAATTCTATCTCTTTATATAAAATATTAGTATAGATTGACTCCGAAGCCCTCCCCACATACGTATATACAATAGCATCAATCTTGGAGTGTGTCTGAGAGGAGTGGGTGAAACTTCAAGAAAGTGAGACGCAGTCCGTTACGGAGTTTTAACTTTTTTAGTTAAATGTATTTTATGAACCTAGTTTTCGTGGAATCGGTTGTACCGCCAAGGCATGTTCAGGGAGAAATATAACGGACTAGCTGACCCGTACGGCGTTGCCCGTGGTGGTTGGTATTATCAGTCTTTTTAATGTAATTGTATTCTTTTTAAGTGTTCAGTCAGTGAGTGGTATTTGGCATATATATATATATAGATCTTAAATAATAAAAGCAATATTGTCATAATTTAATAAGAGATCTGATATTACGATTTTAGTAACTTTGATCCCCCCAAACCCCATCTAAAATTTCGAAATTTTTCATACCCTTTCTTAGTGAGCACATATGGCCCTAGAGGAAGCTACATACCAAATTTCATTCCAATCCGTTCGGTAGTTTTGAAGAAATCGTGATTTAATAACTTTGATCCCCCCAAACCCACCTAAAATGTCGAATTTTTTCAAACCCTTTCTTAGTAAGTACCTATGGCCCTAGAGGAAGCTACATACCAAATTTCATTCCAATCCGTTCGGTAATTTTAAAGAAATCGTTTTTTAATCATTTTGGTCCCCCAAACCCCCCCTAAAATTTCGAATTTTTTGAAACCCTTTCTTAGTGAGCACCTATGGACCTAGAGGAAGCTACATACCAAATTTCATTCCAATCCGTTCGGTAGTTTTTGAGAAATCATAATGAGTGAGTCAGTGAGTCAGTGGGTTTTGGCTTTTATATATATAGATGACACACCCTTCAGGCGAGGCACATTCCTAATCTGAGGATACTGTGCGTATATGTATGTATAGAATTTTGAAAGTCACAAAACGTGTTCTGAGGATCATGATCGGTACTCATTGAACACTCCCAACCCTAGGTCTCACCATAAGGATCACTCCAACAGCTTATAGAAATTTTAATAAGAAATTCATTAATTAAAAACGCGATTAACTTCCGACAAACTAATGTCGGCTTTACTTTTCTCAAAATTGTACTCATAAACACGGACGATGATGAACAAAAAATATCGTTTCACATAGTCGATTCTCAGAGATCGAAGCAACATACAATCAACATAACGGTTAAACTCGTGGATAATAAAGCAATCGTAAAGATGTATTCAGACGGGTCATTTGTGAAGCGAGTTTTCCGATCGACTACCAATAAAGTTAAACACACGGTCAATATTGGGACTGACAAAGCAAAGAATGTTGGAAACACATTAAGACTTTCACTGGCATCGAGATGGCCTAGAAATAGACGGATATAGAAGGTGTGGTAATCATAGTTCCGCGCTGCTTGGGTTCGTTGGCTCCAGATGCGACGTTATTTCGAATTTAAGTTCGTCGGCGATTACAGGTTCTGACGATTTTGATGAAATTTTCCAGATCGAATTTCAAAACGATCGACTGTAAAACTGTCGACGTTTTTTGAGACTGGAATTATCGCAAGCGATTTCGATGAATTTTGTAGAATTTCAAAACTATATCCAAAGTTTAAAAAGTTTGTTGACGTCTACAAGCTCTGACGATTTTGATGAAATTTTCCAGATCGAATTTAAAAAACGATCGACTGTAAAACTGTCGACGTTTGTGAGACCGGAATTATCGCAAACGATTTCCATGAATTTTGTAGAATTTCAAAACTATATCCAAAGTTTAAAACGTTTGTCGACGTTTACAAGCTTTGACGATTTTGATGAAATTTTCCAGATCGATTTTCAAAATGATCGACTGTAAACCTGTCGCCGTTTGTGAGACTGGAACTAACACAAGCGATTTCGATGAAATTTGTAAAATTTCAAAACTATATCCAAAGTTTAAAACGTTTCTTGACTTTTACAAGCTCTGACGATTTTGATGAAATTACCTAAATAGAATTCCAAAAAGCGCTAGTAAATTAGTACCCTAAAATTGTCAAATTTTTAAGAATTGAATTAACAGTTCGACAATATTTGTATATTGAATGTCAAAACTTCATCTTCAAAAACAACATACGGTTGTTCACGTTTGTGATATCCAAATTACCTGTAACGATTACGATGAACGGCTAATATTGGCGTAAGTAAATTTGCGATATCGCGAATTAATTCAGATAGGCCTAAATGTTAAGACCACAGTAAGTGGCCAGCTTTGAATTTTACTTAAGGGGATTCCCTACTGAAAAATTACCATTTTCCACAAAAAAACAAAATATTTTTTTCTTTTTTTCTTGATTCTATAGTTTATAAAAGGTTTAAGAAAGACATAACATATGCCACTAAAGTTCTTTATATAAGTGTGAAAAATTTATTCAAATCAATGCGCGCACCTACTTTTGGTCGAGTTGAACTTCTTTATGTTTGCTATTTGGACTAAACGATTTTTTATTTTTTTAAAGTAATTGCAAAGAAGGACAACAATGTATATTATTAGGCTTTCAATGAATCCAATATGTAAGTAAACCATATCTTGACTACAAATACTGGTTGTGCAAGTTTTACCACATCTTTAGTAGCTTATAATGCAACTTTTTGGGTATTTTTATTCTTCTAGGACAAATACACGAGTATTTAAAAAACAATTTATAAATCACAAATTTGTTTTATATATATATTTTATGTAAGGTCATAATTACTAAACTTTTAGTGGTAAGAATATGACTATACCCAAACAGTTAGTGCTTTTTATATACTTTAAAACATGATATCAAACGGCCAAGTTGGTTTAGTAGTAAAAAAGTTATAAGAGATTTAAAAAAACATATTGTTTGCCTAAAAAAAGTAAAGAAAACTCAAAAAGGTATGTAAAATTTATTTTTACATACCTCCCCCATATGTTGAGCCCTATTTTCAGTAGGCAATCCCCTTAAATAATTGTTCGCTTTAATTTCTGAATTTCTTCACCAGAAGTGTTTCAAAGAGGTTTTACCTCCATCATTAAAAACTCGTAATATTATTTCAATATTCACGTGTATTTTACACATATCATGACACAAATATTTTCGAACCTTCTTGGGAGAGAATTTTTAACTTTGATAAACAGCCGTGTTGGATTAATCAGATAGTTTTAAACGTCTTTATGTCAAACAGACCAATAAAAACGTCGGACTTACAAGACATACTAAGCAGACGCCACGACAACTACTAGGCTATAACTTTACAACGCCAACGATTCAGCACTACCGATTCAACATTTTTAGCGAACATTTAAAATACTGTACCACAATTTTTTGAAATGACATCGGCTGACGACCTTTTTTCTTTAGTAGTTTAATAAACGTAAACTTTATGTATTGTTTTAATATAGTTATGATAAATTAGCATGATTGAAATAATGGTTGTAAGTAAAAACGTTTATTTTTTTAGGTTAGGCTAGGTTTTTACATACAACTAGCTGACCCGTACGGCATTGCCCGTTGTGGTTGGTATTTTCAGTCTTTTTAACGTAATTGTATTCTTTTTAAGTGTTCAGTCAGTGAGTGGTATTTGGCTTTTATATATATAGATCTTAAATAATAAAAGCACTATTGTCATAATAATAAAAGATCTGAAATTATGATTTTACAATTTGATACCCCCAAACCATTCCTAAAATTTCGAAATTTTTCATACCCTTTCTTAGTGAGCACCTATGGCCCTAGAGGAAGCTACATACCAAATTTCATTCCAATCCGTTCGGTAGTTTTGAAGAAATCGTTGTTTAATAATTTTGATTCCCCCAAACCCCCCCCCCTCCCCTAAAATTTGGAATTTTTTCAAACCCTGTCTTAGTGAGCTCCTTTGGCCCTATAGGAAGCTACATACCAAATATCATTTAAATCTGTTCGGTAATTTTGGAGAAATCGTGATTTAGTCATTTTTACCGCCCAAACCCCCTAAAATTTCCAATTTTTTAAAACCCTTTTTTAGTGAACACTTATGGCCCTAGAGAAAGCTAAATACCAAATTTAATTTCTATCTGTTCGGTAGTTTTGGAGAAATCGTGATTTAGTAATTTTTAAAGCCCAAACCCCCCTAAAATTTCCAATTTTTTCAAACCCTTTCTTAGCGAGCGCCTATGGCCCTAGAGGAAGCTACATACCAAATTTCATTTCAATCCGTTCGGTAGTTTTTGATAAATCGTGATGAGTGAGTCAGTGAGTGAGTGAGTGAGTGGTATTTCGCTTTTACATATATAGATTTAATAAAAGTAAATTATATATTGCTTTAATCTATTTGTCAGAAATTTTTATCACAGGTTAGTTATAACCATTTGAACGTTTTCTGCAAAATACGGTGTTACGCAAACCTTCACCGATTCACCGGTAAGATGTCATCAATTCACTTACAACATTAACGATCAAATACGAGCAATTAATAATAACTGCATATCTATCAAATCAAATATACTACTTATTGAAATCTACAACTTCTCACAAACCGCGCGTCGCAATCTCCCAAGTAACAGTATCTAAATCACGCCTTCGTACACACCGACCGTCGAAGTCTCCGAGCATGACGACATATCGAATAACTCCGGCCCGCCTCCAGCAGCAGGATCATATCACAACGAGGCATCCTTGGCTTTGCCGAAGCTCGCAGCAGTGAAAGTTGGCAACACTTGCTCAATATCATTAAATATAACTCTAGTCAACAATGGTGCCAACCTGACAACCTCACTGAACCGTACTCTCATCTATTGACTTATGTAATCTCCTTTCACAGCACCTGCATTGTTGGTTACGACTATTTTTAATGTAAAAATAAGTATTCAAAGCGTGGACAGCAAAATAACTTGAAATTCTCAACTGCAAGAAACTAACAATGTCGTTTTCCCTTCTAAAACTCGAATTAGCTAAATACCTTACTTAAATCAAAGCCCAAAAGATTCTTAAGAAGCACACTGGAATTCGTATACTGTACCATCATATTCAGTCCACGAGGACGTTCTTGGATGTCTTCCATGAGCTGCAATAATTAACTTATTTCTTTCGACATAATATAATGTACACTTTACTTTCAATCAAATCCAACAACCCTGACCTGAAGATTTAAGTCAGTGGGATTTAAACACAACTCGAATGAAATTCTTATCACACAACTTCTTAGGTTCCAGAAACAGCTGATTGCTCACCTGGCATTCGTTGACGGCTTTATAATGTCAGAATTAGGAAATGTTTAAGTCGAATTTAATTGATGAAAATATTTCTTAGCCAAAAAATATTTCTTTTATTCGTCAACTACGATATAGTTTGTTGTTTGTAGACCTAAGTAGTTTTATTTGAAGAACGAAAACACAAATTTTAAACAGTAAACAACGATTCATACATACAACAGCTGATTTCGTCTATTAGATTTAATACTACAACAAAATTAAATAAGTATGAAAACGTGTTCAGCTTATCTACGGTATAATGCGCAAGCGCCTACTGGATCCCTATGCTTCGTATTAACACAGTACACGCAGCGCATGCGCGTACACCATCTCCATCTCTTTCTTCTCAACCGCCTGTTGGAGTCGGAACAAGGAAACCGTTTTTTCGGGAACTAGCTGCCCCCCCGAAAAAACCCCCCCCCCCCCCCCCGCGTGGAATTGAACCGGGTACTTTATGGTATTTTACGATTTCATAGATTTTGGGTAAACTAGACGTGCTACATGGGTATGTGAGAATAATGTCCTACATGGTTTTTATATAACAACAAAGGTTTCAATTCAGTACGAAAAATCTCAAAACAATTTACTTCAGGTTGTTGGGTTTTTTTTTTATCATGCATCACTGAAGATGACGACTTTGTCGTTGAAACGCGTTTTATTATTTAACGTACTTACGAGAGAATTAGTGTATTGTCATTGTTCTGCATATTAATACAAACATAATAAAAAGTAATAACATAATAATAATAAGGAGCCATCATTAACTAGATTTATAAATTAATAATTAAATTGTCTTACTAAATATACGGTATGTACTTTAAATAAGTGGGATTTAAGTAAGTTAGAATGCGAATGCTTCGCACGGGTCAGCTAGTATATATTATTTCTCAAGGCCATTTTTTTGTCGGTACGCCATAATTTCCTTAATACATCATCAAATTACATGAATGAGGCATCATTTTAAAGCTTTCCTTAACCACTACACCGGAAAAATAAACAAAATACAATTATACGAAGAAAAAAATAATAAAGAATCCGAAAGTAACATTGATGTAAGATCAAGTAAGTTGTAGGGATATTTCCTGGCGTTGGCAACACTGATGATAACAATACCCAGCTGGAGAGCTGCCGTTACGCCACTACATTGCTATTTTTAAGTAATTGTAAGCGTGGTTATAAACAGCATTGTGGATACAGCATTGTTATTCCAAATTGAGAATGCGAATGCTTCGCTCGGTCAGCTAGTATATTTTTATTTAAACACTATAAAATCTCCGATTCCTGATTGGATTAGTATTGTAGATATGTATAGTGCGCTAGGTTCAGGTCATTCATTGTCACATAAATAAGGTTTATTGTTTATAAGGGGAGGGGGTATCTACATTGGGGGGGATGGCGCCATGAGGCTTGGGGGGGAGATGCGCACCCCTGACCAGTTGTATGAAATAACAGCTAAAACTTAATTAGGTTACTTCCTCTGTTATCTCTGCCTTACTCTCTTCCTCGTTGCACCTGCCTATCTCTCTATTTAAAATGGATTTATGTTTGGTTTAAATCCCTTTTTATGTCTTAATCTTTAGAGTTGGGCAAGTACAGTAGTTAATATCTGTTTAAGTTGGTTTAATTGTTTGTTCATGTTTTAAGCTTGAATGTTTTCAAATTTCTGCTTGCCTGACAGTCCACGCGTTTTTCAAAAAAATCCCCAGTGGGCGCCAATCCTTCCCATTTATAACATTAAAAAACTCCTCTCTATCTAAAAACCGTTTTTTCCTAACCAACTCCTTCTCTGATACATCAATACAGAACATTTGATAACAAAATGAAAGACTTGTCGCGTCCTCTAACAAATTGCACAACGAGCGAAATTATGCTCTTGTAACCATGGCTTGTAGTTAAGATCAAGCAGCTCCGCCCTAGCTTTAATAATCCACGATACGGAGATAATTATCTAATTTATCAGTCAAATAATTCGACCACGCAGCTGAACCGCTGACGTGAGTTGAGCAAATTTCCAAAATTAATTTTATATGCCTATCTATGTTTTAGGGTTTCAAAAAACAATTTTGGAAATAGGACTGCTCACGACGGTGCTGAATAGTTGCAAAATGCTTCGCACGGCATTCCGCATATTGGGAGTATCTTCAATACACAAAGCATTGCGTGCTTCGCACGCCATTCCGCATATTGACACTATTTTCAATACACAGTGCATTGAGAGCTTCGCACGCCTACCCCCGTATTGGGAGTATCTACAATACACAATGCATTGCGTGCTGCGCACGCCAACCCCGCGGTAGAATCCACCAAATGGCTTTGAACCGGGTACTTTTATGGTATTTTACGTTTTGATCGATTTTGGGGGAACCAAGTGAGCTATAAGGCCGCGTAAAAAAACAAAATGTGCAGAATAACATCCTACATTCATTTTTGTAGAAAAAACTCTAAAAAAAACATTTATTCTCCTAGGAAAAATCTAAAAAACAGTTACTTCCGGTCAATAAACGTGCTTCCGGTTGTTGGATTTTTTGTGTACCAAATTCGAACCAAATCGGGCTTAAAATGCGTCCGCTAGAGTGCGCACACACATATATATATGTATATGCTTTTTAATGACACCTCAAAACGTGATCTGGGGACCATGATCGGTGCTCATTTGCTACTCCCGACCTTGGGTCTTACCAAAAGGGCCACTGCAATAGCTCATTTTTCCTATGGAAATTCGCTAATAACCGTTGTTTAGGTCGAGAGTTGGCGGTAAACTGAAGTTCTGGCCCTGCCTATACATTCATTCTTCTTCTCCATTCAGGAAACATACTTCTGCGTTTGCAACAACTTAGATAACGTCGCAAAGTCAA
Source organism: Philaenus spumarius (assembly GCA_018207615.1). Taxonomy (NCBI): domain Eukaryota; kingdom Metazoa; phylum Arthropoda; class Insecta; order Hemiptera; family Aphrophoridae; genus Philaenus; species Philaenus spumarius. Next base: position 261,673 of record JAGFPH010001046.1, read on the forward strand.
GTGATTTACACGTTACGCTGTTTACGTTTCCACCGACAAAGCACATCACGGTCGAGTGGCACTACGCCTTACAACAACTTGATACTATCCCGCAACACAAATACTCCGTTATTGGGTCACTAGACACAGCACTAAGAGGTTACAGCCGGATAAACTGCAATCTTTCCCACCTGAGTAATAAATATACAACGTTTACTGCGAGTGCTGGCTGAACGCCTTTAGGGGCGATGTTAAGCCATCTCACCGACTTCTAGGGGCGATGTTAAGCTATCTCACCGACTTCTAGGGGCGATGTTAAGCCAACTTACCGACTTCAAACGTAAACTTGTGCTTCTTTGATTTGTTTAAAACAATTAAATAATTCGACCACGCAGCTGAACCGCTGACGTGAGTTGAGCGAATTTCCAAAATTAAGTTTAGGCCTACATGTTCTAGGGCTTCAACCAACTATTTGTGAAATCGATCTAAACATGAAGGCGCTGAACAGATGCCTTTGTGTATGAAATATATTAGTAGAATTTGTTTGCACCTAAGCCTCGACTCACGCACTCACGCGCTTTGCGAGTTTGCCCTTCGGCCTCGGGTAATGGAGCGCTTCGCTTTGCTCGCAGATCGGCCGTTGGGCTTCGGAT
>JAGFPH010001046.1:277304-289052 GCA_018207615.1 Philaenus spumarius
AGTGACAATCAGCTGACAGAACTAGTCGACACGTACAGAAAGAGTTGGTCCCATTGTGTCTGAGAAAGTAGGAAAGAATGTGATGCGATTCGGTGGACGTGATCGGAACGGATCGTGAGGGCAGTCGGCCAGTGGGCGCTCTCTTGTACCGGGGGGGGGGGGGGGGTGTTCATAAATAATTAACGAGTACATAAACTTGAACCTGTTCGATAATATCTGTCGCGCAATACTGTACATTTCTTTGAGGGTGGTCAACGCTATACGGTTTAAGAATTACAAACTTTAAGAGCTCATACGTAAAATACAAAATAACTCATAAGTTATACTCTTATATCCGTATTTTTTTACAAAGACCATTTTAACCATGGTAATATATTAAAGTAGGCGAGGCACACACCCTTTTCAGCTACACACATTTTGTATACATTTATTGTTAAAGTGGGTGAAGGATTAATCATAATATCAAATCAAAAGTGGTAAACGATATTAAATTTCTGAATACAATTGTTTAAGTTTATGATCAACCAGGTTAAAAGAATCTCCACGACTCAGGTCTTCTAAAGAAAAACCTAACCTAAGTTTTAAAAGTGTTTCAAATTATGAATTCAGCTGGCAATGGGAAATCTGAGAAATAGTCTTAAAGGAAGATGTGTTAAGGAACCCAGCGGATTATTGCTTCAACACTATATTAAAGACCACTAAAGAATACCGTTGCGTGGTGGCCAATAGGATGGGCGCGCAGCGTTGCTATATCTACTAGTCTCGAACACTCATGGTATTTACCGCTCGAGGTTTGAGCGCGCAGTTTAAAGAATTATAAATGCTTTGAGTTAGCCGCGTTCAGTTAGAAGCGTGGGAAGAACGTCGCACTTAGACGATTGGAGCATTCAAGGTCTCGGTGTACACAAGCCCGTTCCTCAACGGTATTCTTTCGTGGTTTTTACTGTAAACATCTTCAATAAGCAAGCTTAGTATTTGATTGGTTAATCAGCATTTTTTTAACTTTATTTCAAATTACTTGTAAATTTCAATGTTTTCCCACCTACTTGAGGTCATATATTGATACATATAAAACGAATGAACAATTTTCAATTTCGTTCTTTATAAATTATAGTATACACATTTGGAGACTTTAACGTTGGTCAAACACCAAGTTCATGTATTTTTAGGAGTTTGAACAAATTTACCATAAGTTACTTTTAATGAATATAGAAACACTCCTAAAGTTAAGTGTTTCTGTAGCCATTTAGTTATAAAGGCGCGCCACACTACTTATACTTTTTTTTATAATGCCTCGCCCTATATATTATAATTTGAGTGATGGTCAGACCAAACAGAACGACGTATGAATACTGCAAAGATACAAATAGCTGGAAATGTCTAATGCGATTTAAGTCGGCAATAAATAACGTTTAGTTGAATCTTAACAAATAAACACATCCACTCTCCTTCTTTATAATAATATAGTATACACATTCAGAGACCTTAACGTTGGTCAAGCACAAAGTTCAAATTTTTAGGATGTAGAAATATAAACAAAAAGTTACTTTTAACGAATATACAAAGATTGCACAAGCTGTGTGTTCCAATATCCATTTAGTTATAAACGCGCCCCACACTTATGCCTCGCCCTGTACATTAAAATTTGATTGGTCAGACCAAACAGAACATATGAATGTTGCTAGGATACAGTCAAGGGCATGTTATATAAATAACAGTTAACGGGCGATTATCAAGGCCAACTTGCAGTGACTATAAGTTTAGGTATTTCTTAACACATAGCTTAGGCTTGTTTATATTTCCTCGTTAGAAATCTACCAAGGCAAACCTGCTGACCAAACGGTATTATTAGAATTACCGTACAATCTCTACCGTTTAAGCGTAGCTGTGATAGCACACAGTTTCCTTCATCTTTACTGTACTGCAGAGAAAATGTGTGTAACTCAGAAACAACTCGAAACATTTTAAGGACATTTTAGTAGTACGTTAAACATTGCTGCTAAGGTGCTGTTTTATTACGGGATTTAAGCTTCTGTGCTATGGACGCACATGTGCGTCCGCTTTAAATGATTAGTTATTATTACGTAGAAAGATTCAAAAATAAATAAAAGTAATTTCTACTCGTCTAGGCTATAAATATAAAAAACAAAAGGTCAGCTCCTAGCATAGGAAATACGAAATTTGCGTAGCAGTGAACGTGTTAAACACCAATTTCCATGCTTATTTTTACAATTTTGATACAGTTACCCATGTAAAATATTGTAGGATGCAAGGATGATGAACGATTTTGTTTTGTTAGAGTAAAGGATTTTTGTTGGACCTTCATAGTTTTCTTGTTTAATAGATCAGATCAAGCTCACAAGAGAGTAAGGCTGTAACCTACTGCATCCATGTGTATTGCACGTTGTAGTTTAATCAAGTAAATCTAAATATCAGTATGCATGCAATACACAATTAGAATATGTAAAATATGTTGTTAGATCCTCTGATGTCTTGTGCACTTTTTAAACCTATTATTAACTTTTACTGCTAAATTTCGGGATTTCGGGGGGGGGGGGGGGTTTGACAGCCTAACCCTCCCCCTGGCTACGGCCTTGACATGATCAGCTGTGCGCCAGTAAGGGCAAAAACCACCATTTACACCAGTTTGTTTGGGGGGCGTTTCACGCCGATGAGTAGGCTAAAATATTTCTAGAACAATATTTCACACGTTAGACACAAATATTCGAAATGCAAATGTATTTTCTCTCCTATATATAACTTAAGAGAATCGTGAAAGTGTTAAGTCTCTAGCTTAATAGCCCGTTTCCGTTTTCAAGAACGTTCCAGAACAGAAAAGTCCAAAAACTTTTAGAACATTCTCAAACCTTCTGAAAGATTCTGTATCATTCTGGAACATTCTGGGAATATTACGAAAGCTTCTAGTGCTGCAAATAGCTGGAAAACATCTAGGTCCAGTCGGTAATGAAGCATTTTAGCTGAATGGTAACAAATACATCCACTCTCTCTCTTTATAATAATAAAGCAGGGTATATACATTCGGAGACTTTAACGTTGGTCAAGCACGAAGTTCGTGTATTTTTCTCGATTCCCACCTGCTTCACAGACTTCCCGTAAGAAGCCCATTGTTGGGATGAGCTCTTTTGATGGATAGGGGATGGAGGGTTACTGTACTTTACAACTTCCATGAGGTTGCGGAGTTATAGCGGCTAGCTCGGACAAACCACGCTTTCAGTTGTTATTTAAAATGATTAATTGAATCCCACGTTTAATTAAATTATCGACACACAGGTACCGCGGCATCATGTATGTTAATGGCAAGTCAAGAATACAAATAAATCACTACCAGCTATAATTTCACCGTTGACCCAGGTAAGTAATGTTGCAGAAGATGAGTCATATTGTTTACATTATTCATTGTTTGTTTCTACTTTCTTGACGGCTGTGTGCGGAAACAAAGCGAAGTAAAGGTCAGACGTACTCACGACCGCTGGACCGAGCCTTGCTGGAAATGTCAGGCGCCTTCAAGCTGGTGAACACACGCGGTGACGCAGCAAAGGTGCGATTTTGGATTCGGGTGCGGAAAGAGGACTACCTTCTTGCCCCGTGTACAAGTTTTTGCAAACGATAAAAAGAAGGCGAATCAACTAGAAACAGTTGAATGTACGAGTTGCTCTCTTTCCGTTTGATGTATTATATGATCGGATTTGAAGTTAGAAATCGTTTAAAATGTACTTATCTTCACAATACTTTTTGTTTACTTCATTCTTAACAGCTAAGAAACACAATCTTGGACTTTTGGTCTGAATTAACATAAACTTTTGAACCGTATGATCATCCCTTGAATTATCTCCTCTTATAACAGAATCGTTTTAGTCTTGCTAATGTGACACGCATATATTCAAGGAGTTCAAACGCTATAAAAAAAATTGTTTTCATTCAAACATTTATATATTAATAGGCAAGCACAAAACTTGTCGTCCTTTTTTCTCAGCTTGTGTGCATCGTAGGAGAAATTCGCGCATACCGTTAGAAAGGTAGTGTCCTGTAGATGAGCAGAATCCCATTATAATTTGCATCGGTCCTCAGGGATACGCCCCAGTGGCCTTCAAAGTTTCAATGTTAATCTTATGGAAGGTCAATCTTAAGGAAGAAGAAGAAAGATTTCTTTTGATTTTATCAGGGGCACAAAAAACAGCTGTTCGTATGAAAAGCTTAAAACAGCTGATTTTGATCAACAGCTGATTTTGATCAACAACTGATTTGGATCAAAAACTGAATATAATTTTAGGTTAGGTAAATCAAGCAATAGCAATAGCGAAGCATTGCCGGGTCCACTAGTTTATATAAACCAAACACATTCTTACATTTTGCATCCTCTGTAGCCACTCTTTCAGTTCAATCAAATCAAGTCATCAATTGAATGTGCTTTTCTTGGATTCATTTTTATTAAGATTTAGTGATTCAATCACTCGGTCTGTTTCAGCCAATTTCCATAGGGCAGATGAGCTTTGTATATATATATATATATATGTATAAGCTTAAGATTGGGAGTAGTAAATGAGCACCGAACATGGTCCCCAGAACACGTTTTGGGCTTTCGTTAAATCTATATAGTCCTATATAAAATCTAAATACCACTCACTCGCAGACCCATCACGAAATCCCAAAAACTACCGAACGGATTGCAATGAAATTTGGTATGTAACTTCCTCTAGGGCCGTGGGTGCTCACTAAGAAAGGTTTTCGAAAAATTCGAAATTTTTGAGGGAGTTTGGGGGGGCTAAGTTACTAAATTTCTCTAAAACTACCGATCGGATTGGAATGAAATTTGGTATGTAGGTTCAGAGCCCTAGGTGCTCTCTAAGAAAGGTTTTCAAAAAATTCGAAATTTTAAGAAGGTGGGTTCGGGGGTCAAAGTTACCAAAAATCCCTATAAGAAATACGTAGTGTAATATATTTTTTGTTAATATACATTTAAGTAGTCATGGCCATACTTGAGCCCCAACATGGGCTCTTATTTGACTACGTTTTTTGCACCGAGTTGCGACAGACGACGACGCCATTTTGTTTTTGATGACGCAATATGCACCGACTTCCGACTCCTGGAGTTTTTGCACCGAGTTGTGACGACGCCATCTTGTTTTTGATGACGTAATATTACGCTCGTTTGGACTAGGTTAAGGTCGGTAGAAACAGTTACATAATGTATTTTACATCATATTACAAGGGTTTAAGTCCGGGGTAAGATTGGCAGAAACAGTTATATATTGAATTTTACATTATATTACAAGGGCACAGCGAAGCCTTACGTTCGGTTGGACTCGGGTAAGATAGGTAGATAGATAGGTTAGATCACATTTCTAACCAGTCTTCAAAACAAGATGGCGTCGTCACAACTCAGTGTAAAAACCAAGGAGTCCCAAGTCGGTGCATATTACGCCATCAAAAACAAGATGGCGTCGTCATAACTCGGTGCAAAAACTCCAGGAGTCGGAAGTCGGTGCATATTACGTCATCAAAAACAAGATGGCGTCGTCATCTGTCGCAACTCGGTGCAAAAAACGTAGTCCCATAAGAGCCCATGTTGGGGCTCAAGTAAGGCCATGACTACTCATTTAACTTCGATTTGTCTATCCGTGCAAAGCCGGATCGGGCAGCTAGTTATATATATATATATATATAGTTATGTATGTATTTGTCCGCACTCTAATGGCCGCATTTCGACTCCAAATTTGGTATACACTTTGGTTGTGTACTTCGCTCGGACGGTTCGTCTGCCAAAAAAATCCAACGACCGGAAGCACGTTATTTAACTGAAAGTAACAATTTTTTTAGATGTTTCGTACCAGAATTAAAGTTTTACAGGGTTTAATCTAAAAAACATAAATGTAGCATATTATTCTGCACATTTTGTTTTTTTACACGACCTCATAGCTTGCCTGGTTCCCAAAAATCTATTAAAACTTAAAATACCGTAAAAGTTCGTGGTTCAAATCCACGTGATTGGACCGAGTTTGGCCGCTGCGAGCGAAGCGAAGCTGTCCATAAACCGAGGCCGCAAGGTCGCAGCTGGAGGCTTAGGGGCAAACAAATCCTACTAATATATAACGTACGCAGAGGCAGCTATTCAGCGCCTTCGTGGGTAGATCAACTTACCAAACAGTTGTTTGAAACCCTAAAACATATAAACTTAATTTTGGAAATTCGCTCAACTCACGCCAGCGGTTCAGATGCGTATTAGAATTATTTAATTGTGTTAAACAAACCAAAGAAGCACATGTTCACGTTTGAAGTTGGTAAGTTGGCTTAACATCGCCCCTAGAAGTCGGTGAGGTAGCTTAACATCGCCCCTAGAAGTAGGTAAGTTGGCTTAACATCGCCCCTAGAAGTCGGTGAGATAGCTTAACATCGCCCGTAGAAGTAGATAAGATGGCTTAACATCGCCCCTAAAGGCGTTCAGCGAGTACCCACAGTAAACACAAAAAAAGTTTAATATTAGTATGAAAAATCTCAAAAAACAGTTACTTCCTGTCAAAAAACGTGCTTCCGTTTGTTGGAATTGTTGGCTACGAACGCGTCCTCACAACCAACTAGTGTACCAAATTTGGACTAAATCGAACTTAAAATGCGGCCGTTGTAGTGCGAACACATAAATATACAATTTTTAGTGAAACCCCAAAACGTGTTCTGGGGACCATGATCGGTACTCATTTACTACTCCCGACCTTAGGTCTCACTATAAGGATCACTGAAATAGCTCGTCTTTCCTATGGAAATTCGTTAACAAGAAATAAACAAATGAAAACGTTATGAAATAGTTTACTTTGAATTTTAACATTGTAGCCTACGGATTTTCAGAAATCTTTATATATAATACGTGAAGCCGTTTTTTGTAAACACAACTCCTCCCTTATTTCTGGACCAATTTTAATGTTGGAGGTTTCAAAAAATTCGTCTCATTTCGTAGTTTTGCAATAAGGTTTTAGATGTCAAAAATTCTTATCCTTAATGGCGTGAGCTAATCTCAAAGGTCGGGTTTTCCCCATAAGATTAACATGGAAAATATTTAAAAACCATTTCTATACAAAACAGCTGTTTATAATAAGAAACAAACTAATCCAGCTGATTTCGTGGATGTAAATAACGATGATTACAGTATTCAGAAGGTTATAAAAACATTTTAATACAAAACAGCTGTTTATAATAAGAAACTAACTAATACAGCTGCTTTGTGGAAGTAAATATTGATTTTTATAAGGGAGGAAATGAATTATTTATTCAAATTATAAAATTTACGAACTAATTTGTTTTGAACATTTAACATTATTTACCATCTTAGTTTTGAGGTTATTATTTATAACATTTTTGTTAGGTTTTTGATTAAGTGTAGACCTGAGCCTTACTGGTTCTTTTAACCTTTATTATTACTGCTGTTATAAAATATAAGAAATAATTTGATTTGAACATTTAACATTATTTACCATCTCAGTTTTGAGGTTATTATTAATCCTACACTTTTATTATAAATAAAACATAACATATGTTTTTAGAAGGTAGCACCGGGGGTTGGCGTGCGGAGCACGCAGGGGTCTCCCCTAGTAAATTTATATTACCTTATGTATGACAGTGGATTAGTGTGGCGTACCGGAAAAAAAGGCAATACAAATTTACTTACAAATTAGTTCACGATCGCAACGCCTCCTTCAGCAGTCCTTATTAAGGCAGCTGAAGGTATTTCAGAAAAACATAATTTGCGCGGGAGAAAGCCAGCACACGGCGCAGAGATAAGAAACCCGAAAGTGTTCCGACGAGATTTCACTAAACAAGTAGGAGAGGGTCGCATCTTTGGCCTAGAAATGTGAACCCTTCGGGGCATACGGCACGAATAGAAAGTGAAAAACAAACCTAGTCTAGGCAAATACGGCTGACTGCATGGTCTGTGCTAGAAACACTATACAGTACTTAATATCATACTGCAACCAGCAAGTACCCGTGAAAAATCACTTGCAGAATAATTTGATACACATAATTCAAAATATTAAATTTAATGTATTATAGAACTAATGCGGGCTGTATGACTTGTTTTGAGGTTAGAAGTCGTTGAAAATGTATTTTTTTACTTCGTCCTTCAGAAGGAACTACTTAGGCCTACAAACAACAAAATATATCTAACTGAGTCTATGTCGTTAGGAATTTTCAACATAGGAAAATTTACAGAGCCTATAATTTAACATTTTACTCAAAGACCTGAAATAAATTTTCAAAAACAAAACATTTTAATCATCGGCCTACTTAAATCAAAGATTTTATCTACAAATATCGTAAATACAATCATTTTAAAATTCACTCAATGTTTCATAGTCAGTAGGCCTATGATATACATTGATAGAAGTTCAAACTTTTATTTATCTATTAAAATAGGAATAATTCAGACCAATAGCCCAATACAGTGATAGTTTAAAATATAGTTTTATGTTTTTTTAGCTTAACTTGTTTTTCAGGCTGTCAAGAATGAAGTCAAACAAAAAGGCTTGGAAAAATGCATGCATTTTCAACGATTTCTAACCTCAAAGCAAATCATATATTATATTAGGCCTATAGCCTAGATTAGTTTTATAACTCATATACAAAAACAACCCAACATCCAGACATTATAAGAAGTGCCTTTTGATTGAAGTCGTTAACATAACCCAAAAGTATGATCTAGGCTAAAATTCTCTCAAGTTTTCATGTACAGCAGGCCTATATCTGTATATTAACTCAAACTATTATGGTTCTATTAAAATAGCAATAATTGGAAAAAATCGCCCAAAATAGTGATCATTTAAAATAATGGTTTTATGTTTGTGGGCCAAAGTTGTGTTGGTTTAGCGTAGGCCTGACTGGTGGCATAGTAGTTTGTCTCAGCTGTTTTATCTGTCATTGGGCTGGTAGTAAACTTCCTTATTTTCACAATTTTTACGCTTTCAAATCTTTTCTTAGTGAGTGTTAATGACTCGCTAAGAATATAACTTCAAATGATAGTATAAGTTTATATTAAGTAAAGTATTTCTGACTGTAGGTTGATTGTGAATCGTTCTACAAAGATCTGATGTTAGATTGATGTCAGTGTTTATAGCGCACAACTATTGAATTGATTTTATTGCTTTTTGAATAAAAATAATTCGACCACTCAGCTAAATCACTAACGTTAAGTTTAAAGAATTTCCAAAATTAAATTTATATGTTTAAGGGTTTCAACCTACTATTTGGGAAATTGGTCTACTCACGAAGGCGCTGAATAGCTGCCTGCGTGTACAAAATACAGAATACGTTCGCAGCTAGGCCTCCAACTTCGACTCTCACTCTGCGGACCTACTCCCAACCTAAGATCTCTTCCCAAGAGTCACTCCAATAGCTCATTTTACTTTCTCACTACACTGTAGTATAGAGAAAGTATAGTGATCGAAAAAAATCGATGTTGAGATTTTTGTGGAAATATCCGTTTTGGGACCCCCTGAGTCCAAAAAAGTGGTTTTTACAAAATGTCTGTCTGTATGTATACAAAGCTAAAACTATTTGATCGATTTCGAACAAATTTGCACCAGACATGTTAAGTATGCCTGCATAGATGCACGAAAAAGTTTTGAAATCTTTTCAAAAACAAACCCCCTTTTTGGCAAAAAAAACTCCCAAAAAATCAGTTATTATTTTTGTTATAAAAAAACGGCTCTAACGATTGTGATAAAATCCCTACTTTTGATTTTGTAGCCTACCATATGCAAAAAACAGCATTTTTCAAAAAATTATCGTTTAGCTAATAATAATAATAATAACTGATTTTTTGGAGTTTTTTGGCCAAAAAGGGGGTTGTGTTTCAAAATTTGTCAAAACATTTTTTCGTGCATCTATACAGGCCTAATTGACGTGTTTGGTGCAAATTTGTTCGCAATCGATTGAATATTTTTCACTTTACGTAAAAATAATAATATTTATTATTTACTCTCTACTTTAATTTACCATCCCATCTATTACTTTAACAAAATTATGAAGTCACGGTTGGGATTACATACGGGGGTTGGCGTGCGAAGCACGCAATGCACTGTGTATTGATATTATTCAGAATATGCGGGTTGGCGTGCGAACTCGTTTGAGGGACTTAGACATCGAACGTGTGAACCAAATTGGGATCAAATCGGACTTAAAGTGCGAAAGCTAGAGAGCGAACACATGCATGATCGTGTTCTGGGGACCATGATCGGTGCTCATTTGCTACTCCCGACCTTAGGTCTCAACATAAGGGCCGCTGCAATAGCTCATCTTTATTAGCGAATTTCTACAGGAAACATAAGCTATTGCAGTGGCCCTTATGGTAAGACCCAAGGTCGGGAGTAGCAAATGAGCACCGATCATGGTCCCCAGAACACGTTTTGTGGTGTCATTAAAAATCATATATACATGTGTGCGTTCGCACTCTAGCGGCCGCATTTTAAGTCCGATTTGCTTCAAATTCGGTACACATGTTGGTTGTCCACGTCGCTCGGACGAGTTCGGTAGCCAAAAAAATCCAACAATCGGAAGCACGTTTTTTACAGGAATTAAATATCTTCTGAAATTTTTTCTACGAGAATGAATTTGTTTTTTGAGTTTTTTCTACAAATATAAATGTAGGATGTTATTCTGCGCATTTTGTTTTTTTACGCGACCTTATAGCTCGCTTGGTTCCCCCAAAATCGATCGAAACGTACAATACCATAGAAGTACACGGTTCAAAGCCTTGTGGTGGATTCTACCGTGGGGTTGGCGTGCGAAGCACGCAATGCATTGTGTATTGATGATACTCCCAGTACGGGGGTTGGCATGCGAAGCACGCCATGCATTGTGCATTGAAGATAATCCCAATATGCGGAATGGCGTGCGAAGCACGCAATGCTTTGTGTATTGAAGACCACGATTCTGCTGCGTGGTCGAATTATTATAGAAATTCGCTGATAACAGGCAGAATGTGTTTAAATAAAATGCAGAACACTTTGACAAATTGAAAGATATGTTTGATACACTTTGAGTTGCAAAGTCGGAGATAAAAAGTCTGATAGAAGGAACTTTCACTGAATAGGACGTAGGCCGAGGCAGGCCTATTCCATGATATTACACTCATTAACCTACATACTTGGCCGGGTCAGAGGTCTTGGAACTAGAAATTTGGTTTTGATATATTCATAGTATCGGTCCGTCAAGTGGCACACACACATAACCTTCTAATAAAATACGTAAACCAATTTCTTTCAAGTACCACCACCTGCGCTCAAAACCAACCACAGTTTTTATTTTTCAAACATGCGCAGGTTGTTCAACAAAGAAACGGAGAAACTAACGAAAGAAGTTCTCATAAACATAGGTCTGAAAACGCTTCTTTTACCAGCTACCCGTCATTATTATTTTTTTAAGTGAAAACTTCTTTAGGCGAGTTGGTTGGGAACTTTATTGCATGGAAAAAATGGTTGAACTCGCGTCACCAGCATCGTCATCGCAAGGACACACTTTCTTTAAGGTTCCGTCGCATATCCGCAATTATTTAAAGCTCCATAGCATATCCGCAATTATTTAATGCTCTACCGGATCTCCACAACTATTTAAAGCACCGTCGCATCACAGGAATTATTTAAGGTTCCGTCGCATATCCGCAATTATTTAAGGCTCCGTCGCATCTCCGCAATTATTAAAGGGTACGACGCATCTCCGCAATTATTTAAGACACAGTTGCAT
>JAGFPH010001046.1:289062-308252 GCA_018207615.1 Philaenus spumarius
TTAAAGGGTACGACGCATCTCCGCAATTATTTAAGACACAGTTGCATCAACACATGTATTTAAGGCTCCGTCGCATCTCCGCAATTATTAAAGGGTACGTCGCATCTCCGCAAATTTAAAGGGTACGACGCATCTCCGCAATTATTTAAGACACAGTTGCATCAACACATGTATTTAAGGCTCCTCGCATATCCGCAATAATTTAAGGTTCCATCGCATCTCCGCAAATATTGAAGGGTGCGTAGCATCTACAATTATTTAAGACACCGTTGCAGCCTCACATTTATTTAAGGCTCCGTCCCATTTCCGCGAAAAATATTTAACGCTCCGTCGCATCTCCGCAATTATTTAAGGCTCCATTATAACATTAATAAATTGTTTAAAAAAAATACTTCTTAAACCTGAAAATAAAGTTAACTATATGAAGTTAAAAAGTTTTCAATTATGACGGCAGTCCCACGACTGCCTGTTATTTTTATTTTTACTAAATAATTTTAGAACGGCACAACCGATTGAATTGAAAACTTACAAGTTACTCGTCATAAACAAAGGAGATTACTAAAATTTAGTGGTCGGATGTAAGGTTGACTATCCGGGTCCTGAAGGTTGTCATACTAATGAAATAGTAATAAAAAGCCCTACATTTGATCACTAAATTACCGTTATTTATGTACTCAATTATTAAAAACCATTATTTATGGACGGATTTGTTTAAAATAGTCTAAAAATTTGGTGTCTTTATAGTTTTTTGTAAAACGTATAGTTTTCTAGATATTTAACTTTGACAATTTTCAACTGCCGCCATTTTTAAACGGATTGTTGCAGGAAAACAATTTTAAGTATAATGTTTAAAGTAAAATGTGCACTGGATAAATGAATATTCATTCCCAGTTTCAGGATTATATCTTAAACAGTTTCTGAGATACTGTATTAAGGTATTTGTAAAAATCACGTACAGACGGACAGACAGAAAACAGATCAAGATAGGACACATGATGTGTTGTATTATTTACTTGTTTCTAGCTGACAAATAACCCCGTAAAGTTTCGGACACCCTGTACATCAAATTTGTAATGCCACTATAAAACGTGTTCTGTGGGCCATGATCTGTGCTCATTGACGACTCCCGGATCTTAGGTCTCTCCATAAGGGACACTGCAATAGCTCATTTTTCCTATCTGACCAGTTTGAAATACCACCGTATCACATTTTGGTAATATTTTATAACTTGAAAATTGCCTCTCTTCAATATAAAAGTAATAACCGGTATCAGTTAACTGACAAAAACTTTCTCCCAACTTACTGTAGTCAAAATAATATTGTTTTCAATCATTTTATTTATTACTTTTTAGAACAAAACAAAAAAATAATATTCTACCTACGTCAATCGTATAAAAAAATTATTGTCCTAGGCGGGATTCGATCGCGCGACCTTTGAATTACTGGCTGTGATCGCTACCATGGTGCTACCCCGTGCGGCCGCCGCCGCGATGCTAGATTGACAACACAAACTTGTTTATTTTTAAACATTTCCCCATAATTATAAAACGCCGAAGTTTTGATAAAAGCGGGTGGTGTCATTTTGTTTGGCATCTTAAGCACTATAAATACTGAAAATTTGATCAAAATCGTTAGAGCCGTTTTTGAGAAATTTGCATTTTTGTCGTTTTTTATGGGTTTTTAGGGGTAAATTACCCTTAAAAATTCCAAAAAATGAAAAAACGCCTGGAGATATTAGGGTTTAGTACCTACATACCAAATTTCATGAAAATCGGACCAATAGTGTCCTCTCTGGTCGTGTATACATACTGACAGACTGACAGACAGACACCACTCTAAAAACACTTTTTTGGGTTCAGGGAGCACCAAAACAAAAAATTCCACTAAAAATATTTTTGGGTTCAGGGAGCACCAACACAGATAATTGCACTAAAAAATTTTTTGGGGTTCTGGAAGCACCAAAACAGATAATTCAACTGAAAATTCAAATTCGAACATTTTTACGAAAACAATACTTTCTCCATATACTACGTATAGGGTGGAGAAAGTAAAAACTGGCCTAATTAATCGTAATTCCTGTGAAAATAACATGGTAAACAATCTGTTTGCATTTGCTTGCCGCGGGAGTTGGTGAGCGAAGCGAGCAGGGGCGGAGCCCTCTACTTCAATATATAAAAGATAATTCGACCACGCAGCTGAACCTGTGACGTGAGTTGAGTGAATTTCCAAAAACCACCGACGCGAGTTTAAACAACACCCCGATTTTGTCAGTTATAGAATGCAAACCCAAGTGGCGTGCCGGTACAGCTCAATACTGTAATTGATCGCACGGACACAGACAGCGTAGGACGGACGGGACGAACGGTAAAGTGTAACTTGTAGGAAAGACATGAGAACAAGTTCTACCAGTCGACCCGCTCCTTGGTTAACTGTACACATATACAAGGCGAAAACAACTTTGTATCATTTGTAACGGAAAATAGCTGCGGCTCCTATGTTTTTACCGGGTTCAGGTAAAACCATGTTTTAATGTGCGCATCGTACGAAAACAGTTTGGACGAGAAATTTCAACATAACCTATAACGTTTCAAAAGAAAAAAGAAGTAGTCACTATTAACTAAATCATCTAACATAAAAGCGAGTGTCACAGTGTTTAAATTCCAGGTTAACATACCGGGTGTTCGCAAAGTCTGGCAACTGTTTAATATTTCGTATATAAAAGAAAATTTAAAGGTAGATGTGATTGAGGAACCTACTCTATGTAAACATACTATTTTATTGAGATTTCAAAAAATTTATCCGCCATCTTGAATGTTACTTTGTTAGTTAGTCACGCGATAGATCATTTCGATGTAGAATTTCAAAGGTGAAATTTGCACGGCCATATTTTTAAACGATTAAAAATGGCGGCGAAAAAACAACGAAATCATGTTTTCCGATTTTGCCCCTCTTTGCTGTACTATTTTTTGTCTATGCTAATTATTATTCTTTTTAGATTTATAATTGAATAAGCTTTCAAACGATATGTCACCCGACGATATTTTTGAGTGTTTAAAAATTTTGAGTTACGGCCATTTTGATTTTTTTCAAAATTTATTTCGAGTGGTTCAACCAAATACCGTTGTGCGGCATATCGTTTGAAAGCTTATTTAATTCCGAATCGAAAAAGAATAATAATTAATATTAAAACAAAAATAGTACAGCAAAATAGGGCAAATTCGGAAAATACGATTTCGTTGTTTTTGGCCGCCATTTTTAATCGGTTAAAGATATGGATGTGCAAATTTCACCGTTGGTTTTTTCTTGAAATTCTACCTTGAAATGATGTATCACATGACCACCTTCCCATTAAAAAAAAAACTTACATTTAAAATGGCGGATAAATTTTTGGAAATCTTATTGAAACAGTATTTTTTACATAGAGTAGGTTCCTCAATCACATCGACCTTTAAATTTTCCTTACATACGAACTATTAAACTGTTTCCAGACTTTGCAACCAACGTGTGTACCAAATTTGAACGAAATCGGACGTAAAATGCGGCCGTCAGAGCGAGAACACTTAAATACATATACACCCCTATATTTTTTTAATTTTAAAACGTGATCTGGGGACCATGATCGGTGCTCCACTGACCACTCCCGACCTTAAGTAAAATGCGGCCATTAGTGTGCGAACACATATATACAGTTTTTATTGACACCACAAAACGTGTTCTTAGGACTATGAAAAAGACCCGATCTAGGAGTCGATTTCGATTATCGATTTTAGGAGTACCGGACTCACGAACTAATTTCAATCTATTCCAGTTTCGTCAATTTTTGGAATATCAACATCAAATTTGTTTTACAAGTAGAGTACACCAGTATAAATATACGATTTTGTTCATGTTATTTTTAAAAACGAGGCGCTTGAAAATGGTCTTCTGTTTTACCTATCTCGTTTTAACTATAACACCTTTGGATTCAACGACTCCATTTTCGACATTTTTTAACAAATCGATTTAAAAATTGGTACAAAAGTTAAAAACACAATTGTTTTTTGTATACTTATTTTAAAAACTATATTTAAAAAATTGACTAATCTGCAGCCGATTAACTCAAGCGTTTTGATGAAAAATCTAAAAAGGTCTAAAATTATATTTTTTTAAGTTACTTGTGCTTTGAAAAGTAAATAATAAAAACGGTTTATACTCCTTGATCTTGTTTGAATCTATATATTTAACTTGTAAAAAAACTTTCAGATTGATATTTTGAAAATTTTCTAAACTGGAGCTGTTTAAAATGGGATTGGTGGGTCCGGTACTCCTAAAATCGAGAAACCCATTGATAAGTCAAGTGGCTCTAGATCGGTTAATTTTTGAAGATAACAAGCTGAGACTCAGCATAAATGTTTAAAATATATATTTTAACTCTTATGTCAAGTTTCAATTCGGTATATTAAAATTCGGCCAATTTAGAATGAGCCAACGCTTCATATATGAATAAGATGTCCCCTTTTAGTGATTTCCCCTGCTGCAAAATACATACCTGCATTATCGAATTTTTTCCACACAAACCATTCCTCGGAAGAAATAAATACATATGACTTTTTTTGTTGAAAAATACCTCCCCTATACGGTGGTATTTTTTATTTTCCTCTATCTCCATCCCATCTCGAAATATTAAGGATAATCGAAAAAAAAATGATAATCGATTTTTTTTTTCGACTTTGGGAAATCGATAGACTGGTAAATTTTTTTTATGTTAATCTACATACTTTAATGTACTTATAAAAAAAAATTCAGGCGTATTGCAAATTACTGGAACTTTAGGTCTAAATTTACCTCTACCGACTGGCCTAAAGGGTCAGGAGTGGTCAGTGAGTCCCCATGGTCCCCAGAACAAGCTTAAAAAATATATATATATGGGTCTATATGTATTAATGTGTTCGCACTATAACGGTCGTAGTTTACGTCCGATTTGGTCCAAATTTGGTACACACGTTGGTTTTCTAAGAAGCTCGGATGAGTTCGATAGCCAAAAATATCCATCAACCGGAAGAACTTTTTTTGACAGGAAATAAAAATGTGTGTGCTAGAATGGAGTTTTTGTGGTTTTCTAAGGCCGGACGGTCGAGGGCGAACTCGCAAATCAACCCTAATTCAGGGTTGTAACAAGTTCAACTAATACATTTCGTACACGTGAACAACTATCCAGCGTCTTAGTGAGCAGACCAATTTCCCAAATAGTTGGTTGATACTCTAAAACAAATTAACTTAATTTTGGAAACGCGCTCTACGCACGTCAGCGGTTCAGCTGCTATTTCCCCGAGTGCTGAAGTTATTGGTGCAAAGGCGTTACATTTTGCGTTGTCGACAGTGCTAGTGTAATTGGTCTATGCACTTTCTATTCATTAGATAACATGAGTTTGCCACGCGTTGTCTGTGCTGAGTGCATGCAACACGTAATGCATCAGCTGTTTGTTTACCAGACACGTGTGTTATTTCGATGTGTAGGACATACTGCGAGATATGGTCGGCTTTCCAAATCAAGAAGCAACAGTTTCTTATAGCATAAAGGTACACTTTTTGGCTTATTTCATATTTGTTTTTAGCGAAAAATGAGCTATTGCATTGGCATTGCAGTAAACAAGTCGAATGAGTATTTGGTTCGGAGATACGGGTGTCGAAAAAGCGCTTCTTATGGGAAGTCGGCGAAGCAGGTGGGAATAGAGTGCCGAAGACCGGCCAGAATGTTCCTGAATGTTGTACAAGCTTCTAGAATGTTCAAAAATGTCCCGGAATGTTCTAGAATGTCGTAGAATGTTCCACAATGTTACAGAATCTTCGAGAATACTCTTGAATGTTTGCAGATGGTTCGAGAATATTTTAGAATGTTTCCAGACGGTTCTAGAACATTCTAGAATGTTTGCAGAAGTTTCTAGAATATTATAAAATGTTTCCAGACAGTTCTATAATATTCTAGAATGTTTCCAGATGGTTCGAGGATATTCTAGAATGTTTTCAGATTGTTCGAGGATATTCTAGAATGATTCCAGACGTTTCGAGAAAATTCGAAAATATTTCCAGACGCTTCGAGCATACAGTATTCTAGAATGTTTGCAGACGGTTCGAGAATATTCTAGAATGTTTCCAGACGGTGCGATAATATTGCAGAATATTTCCAGACTGTGCGATAATATTCTAGAATGTTTCCAGACGGTCCCAGAATATTCTATTCTAGAACGTTTCCAGACGGTTCAAGAGTATTCTAGAATGTTTTTAAACTTTTCGAGAATGTATCCAGATAGTTCGAGAATATTTTAGAATGTTTCCAGACGCTATGAGAATATTCTAGAATATTTCCAGACTGTGCTATAATATTCTAGAATGTTTCCAGACGGTCCCAGAATATTCTATTTTAGAACGTTTCCAGACGGTTCGAGAGTATTCTAGAATGTTTCCAAACGGTTCTAGAGCATCGAAGGGACTTAAGTTCCGGAACGTTCGAGAACGTTCTAGAAACCAGAAACTGGCTACGAATCTATAGACTTTAAACTTGACACATATTACTCTTAAGTTATTTATAGAAGAGAAAAACACTTGCATTTAGATTATTTGCGTCTAAGGTTAAAAAAATAGTTCATAGAAAATATTTTAGATAAAATGTACCCATAGACGTTAAATTTACCTCAAATTGTGGTTTTGCGCATGGTACTAGCGCATGGCTTATGTAGTAAACTTATTTCCTTCATTCCTTGATTCATATTTGCGAGTGAACCCAGCCGGTACCCTTGCCAGTAATAAATAATAATAACTACAAACTGAAACCTTGTAGAACGCCTCGTCTTTCGTCGAATCTGAGAAACCAGTCGACCGAAATGTCCCCAACGTGAATGTAAACTTTTCCACATGGACGACAATAGCAACCAACCCATAGCATATGTTTAATATCCACATCTGTAAGCCAGGACTTTCACCGCGCACACAGGTATTGGTGTAATCGGTGAAAGTGTACAGGTATCCGAAACCGCAGAATCCTTGTTCTGTTCAATTAGGCATACATAAAGAACGGCACTTTCTAACGCGCATGCGTATTTACCAAGGAAAATTGAGAAAATTTCGAACGAAGTCGAACCCGGCTCCTCTCGTGTTAAAAAAATAAGCTTCACTTAACAAATCTTGTTTCTAGATCCAAGTCACTGTATGAAAATGTGTAGATACCGTCGCGTGACTTCTTTTTCATTATACCACTAACGCGTTTCGGAGTTTTTACTCCCATCATCAGGTCGTCAACAATACATTGATAAAATATCGAGTGAAATCATCAAATCCAACCTTGAGGAGGCTGGCCTATGATATTACATTGGTAAGGCGCTCCAGCGCGACTAGAATTTCGCTTGTATACACTTTCGTTTTAAGTAATGGCGGTCTTATTTTTAGTTTTACATATAAATTTGCAGAAAGCTCCAATGTACAGTTAGTAGGTAACAAAATTCGCCCGATGTTTTACTGCTATCACGTGACTCGACTGAAAATTATTCTTGTTTATAAGCAAATATCTCTATACAGCGTGTCCCATAAGTAAAGTGCCAAACTTCGGGGAATGGTTCTATGGATCAAAATAAGAAAAAAAGTTTTACAAACATAGGCCCGAAAACGCTTCGTTTTCCAGATAATCGCCATTTTGTTTTTTGTACAAAATAATTAATATATAAAGAAAGGTTTGATTGGTTGAGTTTAAACTTGGCATGAAGTTTAACCTGACAATGATATATCTCAAGAAAAATAAACGATTAAATCCAATTATGCGTTCCGAAATGGCGGCTGTTTGAAAATTTCAAACCTAAATTACTCAAAAACCGTCCATTTCAACAAAAAATATCAAGATACCTTTTTTGTAGCCCTTTTGATTTTTATCGGATGGTGTAACTTTCAAAATAAATCGACCACGCAGCTGGACCGCTGACGTGAGTTGAGCAAATTTCCAAAATTAAGTTTATATGCCTATGTTTTAGGGTTTCAACCAACAATTTGGGAAATAGGTCTACTCACGAAGGCGTTGAACAGCTGTCTGTGTGTACGCAATATATTAGTAGAATTTGTTTCCTCCTAGTGGCCTCGCGAGTTGGCATCACTTGGCTTTGAACTGGGTGCTTTTATTATATTTTACGTTTTTGTCGATTTTGGGGGAACCAAGCGAGCTATAAGGTCGCGTAAAAAAACAAAATGCGCAGAATAACATCAAACATTTATATTATTAGAAAAAACTCTAAAAAACTTTCATTCTCGTAGTAAAAATCTCAAAAAATAGTTATTTCCGGTCGAAAAACGTACTTCCGGTTGTTGGATTTTTTTGGCTAACGAACTCGTCCGAGCCACATAGACAACCAACACGTGTACCAAATTTGGATCAAATCGGACTTAAAATGCGGCCGCTAGAGTGCGAACACATATATACATATATATATGAATTTTTTTTACACCCCAAAACGTGTTCTGGGGACCATGATCGGTGCTCATTTGCTACTCCCGACCTTGGGTCTCACCATAAGGGCCACTGCAATAGCTCATTTTTCCTATGGAAATTCGCTAATAAAGGTTAAAAGAACCAGTAAGGCTCAAGTCTACACTTAATCAAAAACCTAACAAAAAAGTTATAAATAATAACCTCAAAACTAAGATGGTAAATAATGTTAAATGTTCAAAACAAATTAGTTCGTAAATTTTATAAATTGAATAAATAATTCATTTCCTCCCTTATAAAAATCAATATTTACTTCCACAAAGCAGCTGTATTAGTTAGTTCCTTATTATAAACAGCTGTTTTGTATTAAAATGTTTTTACAACCTTCTGAATACTGTAATCATCGTTATTTACATCCACGAAATCAGCTGGATTAGTTTGTTTCTTATTATAAACAGCTGTTTTGTATAGAAATGGTTTTTAAATATTTTCCCTGTTAATCTTATGGGGAAAACCCGACCTTTGAGATTAGCTCACGCCATTAAGGATAAGAATTTTTGACATCTAAAACCTTATTGCAAAACTACGAAATGAGACGAATTTTTTGAAACCTCAAACATTAAAATTGGTCCAGAAATAAGGGAGGAGTTGTGTTTACAAAAAACGGCTTCACGTATTATATATAAAGA
The DNA here is from genome assembly GCA_018207615.1 of Philaenus spumarius. Taxonomy (NCBI): domain Eukaryota; kingdom Metazoa; phylum Arthropoda; class Insecta; order Hemiptera; family Aphrophoridae; genus Philaenus; species Philaenus spumarius. The sequence goes on from JAGFPH010001046.1 coordinate 298,198, forward strand.
TTTACTGTGTTGGTATAGAATGCCGGGTTGAACAAACCAATTATTACAAATAAGTGGATACGGTTTTTTTCAACCAATTATTTGGGAAATCGATCTACTCACGAAGGCGCTGAATAGCTGCCCATGTACGATTAGTGGAATTATTTGTACGCACCTCTGCCTCCAGCTTCGAATCACGCGCTCCTTCGTGTCCACTCGCAGCGGAAAAACTCGCTTTGCGAGTTTGCACCTCGACCTCGAGGCCTTGGGTTATGGATTGCTTCGCTTCGCTCACAAACTCTTACGTCGACCTCGGATCAGAAGATGCTTCCACGGTAAAATCCCGTGGATTTGAACCGGGCACTTTTTGTGGTATTTTACGTTTTGATCGATTTTATGAGACCCAAGCAAGCTTTAGGGGTATATAATACCCTAAAGTTACATTCTCGTACGAAAAGTCTAAACAAAATTTACTTCTGTTCAAAAAGGGTGCTTCCGCTTGTTTGATTTTTTTTTTTTTTTTTTGTCTAACGAACTCGTCAGAGCGACATAGACGACCAACGTGTGTACCAAATCGGACTTAAAATGCGGCAGTTATAGTGCGAACACATTATATATAATTTCTAATGACACCCGCAAACGTGTTCTAGGGACCAAGATCTGTGTTCATTTACAACTCCCGACCTTACGTCTCACCTCAAGGGTCGTTGCAATAGCTCATCTTTTCTATGGAAATTCGCTAATGACCTTTACAGGGTGTTCCCAAATTATGTTTCCAGACTTCTACAAATTGTTCCTTTGGTCAAAACAAGAACAAAACTTCCAATAAACATAGGTCCTAAAACGCTTAGTTTCCTAGATATCCGCCATTTTGTTTTTTGTACAAAATAATTCATATCTAGAGAACGGTTTGACTGATTGAGTTCAAACTTGGCATGAAGTTTAACCTGACAGTGATATATCTCAAGAAAAATAAACGATTAAATCCAATCATGCGTTTCAAAATGGCGGCTGTTTGAAAATTTCAAACCTAAATTACTCAAAAACCGTACATTTTAACGAAAAATGTCAAGATACCTTTTTTGTAGCCCGTTTGCTTCTCTATTGGATGGTGTAACTTTCAAAACAATCGGATGAAGGATAATAGCTAAGTTAAAACGTAATGGCAACAAATGTCCATACAATATTGTAGTATTTACTGTGTTGGTATAGGATGCCGGGTTAAACAAACCAATTAGTATACATAACTTAACTGATATCCTTCATCCGATTGTTTTGACAGCTAAACCATCCGATAGGGAATCAAAAGGGCTACAAAAAAGGTATCTTGACATTTTTCGTTAAAATGTACGGTTTTTGAGTAATTTAGGTTTGAAATTTTCAAACAGCCGCCATTTTGAAACGCATGATTGGATTTAATCGTTTATTTTTCTTAAGGTAGGTCATTGTCAGGTTAAACTTCATGCCAAGTTTGAACTCAATCAGTCAAACCGTTCTTTAGATATGAATTATTTTCTACAGAAAACAAAATGGCGGATATCTAGGAAACCAAGCGTTTTAGGACCTATGTTTATTGGAAGTTTTGTTCTTGTTTTGACCAAAGGAACAATTTGTGGAAGTCTGGAAATATAATTTATGAACACCCTGTATAGACGCTTCTCCACCTACAACTAAATCCACCATCTCCAAAACATCCATCTTACTCAATGCTATAGAATCAATAAGAATAACATTGTATTTCCCTTCACTCTGCCATTACGTATTTGAAGGGAACATACCGCTATGTATAGGCTTACTTGAAGCAAGGACATCTTCTGAACTGTACGCTTATTGGACAACGTTTACGGGCATTACCGAGTAGGCTTTGAGGAACAGGTTTATTCCTTGAGAAAACAGCAAAGTGTTTTAACCATATCATCACAGAGTACCAGACGATAGATAGTTTTAAGACTATACAGGGTGACTATTTTAAGTGTGCCACCATTGGTAAATATGAAACGACAAGATTTACAGGAAACTTTAAATGGGGGACTTCACCTACTTTTTAGTGGCCATTAAAAATATGAATTTGAAATTTCGAAAACATGCCACCATTTTCCAATATGGCGGCCAACTTTCGAATTTCTTAAGTCAACCTGCTTTAAGTCATAATTAATTAATTTAAATCAATTAGTTTTTCGTTTTAAGTTAAAAGCTATTCTGTTAAAAGTACCTAAATAGCTTACATGACAACTGTACTATTTTTACAGATTTCTTCTCCTACATCGTAAAGCGTACTTAGTACTGTAAGAAACTTCTTTGTATCATAGCAACAAAATGTTTTGGGACACAAAAAGGTAGTCAAGATGACTTAATTAATTATGACTTAAAGCAGGTTTTCAAAGTGTCCTCCATCTTCATAAATACAGGCGTGCGCACATAAATACATCTCACACAATACACAGTGGTTGCGTTAGCGATTTTTTAACAGTAATTTAAGTAGGTTTTTTGTATAAAATAAGGTATTTATGAAATTGCAACAGCTTTTTAACATTCCATTGTAAAACATATTGCACTTTGTGTTAAATTTTATTGTTTGCAAATTGAAAATAAGCCTCTTTAATAATTGTTGAAATAAGAGTTTCTGAAACTTTCAGCGCTCCTAGCGGCTAAACGGTTAAGTTTATCAAAAAAATACCAAGAATAAAAAAGTCTTAAAATTGCATTTAAAATCCCAATCCGTCATAAAAATAGGGGTTTCCATAAGAAATTCGAAAGTTGGCCGCCATATTGGAAAATGGTGGCATATTTTCGAAATTTCAAATTCATATTTTTGATGGCCACTAAAAAGTAGGTGAAGTCCCCCATTTAAAGTTTCCTGTAAATCTTGTCGTTTCTGATTTACCAATGGTGGCACACTTAAAATAGTCACCCTGTATACTTAACCAATGGCTTTTCATACAAATAATGGAAAATCTCTAGGCTAATATAGTTTGTCCGGAGTCCGGAGCTTCAAGTGCCCCAGAGCATTAAGCTACCCTCGCGGTGTCCGGACTTTTCGTCCCACATGAAAAATGCGGACTTTTCGTCCCACTTTTAGGGGTGGCTACCTGGGTTGGGTTCGATAATGATCTCCAAATATTTCTAGGCGGACTTTTCGTCTAGCCTGAGGGAAGGGTTGCAGAAAGGACCATATTATATAGAATAATTTATCTGACCTTCTTTCCCTCATAGTACGTTATAACGATTTTTTTGAATTTTTGAATTTTGCATTTTATTTCAAGAAAGTAGAGTCCCAACACGAAATGATGACTATGACATTCCGTACCTTAGGAATAAAGGGGTGAAATGATCAACTCGACTTTGTAACATCAGTTTCTTAGGCTTTATTTTAACATGCACTTATCAATAAAGTAAATAAATAAACAATACACAGTGTGTAAAAAAAACCTTTTAGGACTTTGGGATATGATTTCTCATACAAAAAGGAAGAAAAAAGTTCATATGAACGTAAGCCCTAAACGTTTAGTTATCCATATATCCGCCATTTTGTATTTTGTACAAAATAATTAATATCCAAAGAATGGTTTGACTAATTGAGTTCAAAGTTGGCATGAAGTTTAACCTAATTACAAAAAAGGTGTCTTGGAATTTGTTGTTAAAATGTACTTTTTTTAGTAATTTAGGTTTAAAATGTTTAAACAGCCGCCATTTTAAAACGCATAATTGGATTTAATCGCTTACTTTTCTTGAGATATATCATTGTTAGGTTAAACTTCATGCTAAGTTTAAACTCAATTAGTCAAACCGTTCTCTAAACATATGAATTACTTTGTACAAAAAAACAAAATGGCGGATATCTGGAAAACTAAAATTTATTTTAATATTTCAACAAACCTCCATATCAACGTTTTTCTTCCTTTTTGTATGAGGAATCACATCCCAAAGTCCTGAAAGGTTTATTTTTACACCCTGTATATATATGGCAATAATTGTTATGGTCGGGGCAAATCAATCAAAAATCTGGCTGATTAATTAGATACTCCATTAGAAATACACTAAAACTATTTACAAACAACATTAACGCCTACTTATCTAGGCCTACCTAAACATAACCCCAAACTATAATCTACACTGGGTTTGTTCAAGTATTACAGATGATGGGTGAAATCAGCTGTTAAACGAATAGGTGTCTCTTCTTTAAATTTGTATAAACAAATATATTGATGACTAGGGGAAACCCCTGCGTGCTCCGCACACCAACCCCGTTGGAAACTTCTATACGTATAATCATGTGATGTTTTCTTTATAATAAAGGTGTAGGATTAATAATAACCCCAAAGCTAAGATGGTAAATAATGTTAAATGTTCAAATCAAATTATGTCGTATATTTCATGACATTAGTTATAATAACGGTTAAAAGAACCAGCAAGGCTCAGGTCTACACTTTAAAACCCTAACCTAAAAGCTAGAAATACAAAAATAATTGATTCAAAGTTTGAAATCAGCTGTTAATGGAAATATTTGGAGCTATTTTATTCAATTGGTTGTTATGGTAATAATTGTAAATACATGTGTTTTTTTTATCCGTCTAGGAATAACCTAAGAATTTTTTCCGACTATATTTACAAAATATTGAAATAAAAAAGGTTTTTATCGAAATGAATTATAGCCTATGTTACTCAGGGATAGTGTAGTTTGTATTAGTAAAACTATTGTTTCAATCGGTTCAGTAGTTCCAGAGATTACCCCCAATACATACAAACAAACAAAAAACGAAAAAACAAACTTTACCTCTTTATAATATTAGTATAGATAAAAGGTTGTATTGCAAACATTATAACGTATATTATAGTATGCATTAGTTCTATAACTCATATTTAAAAAAAATTCACACAAGAAATTATAACGATTGAAGTTGTAAACATAACCCCAAACTATAATATACACTGGGTTTACAGATGATGGCTGAAATCAGCTGTTATATTATATGTTACTCGCGTAAGTACGTGCGCTCATACACTCGCTTTTATGGGAGTTAATTGATATAATACAATTTATTAATACCACAATATATACCATTTATTATAGTATATTAATATCAACTATGTATCTTCTTGATTCTATGTCAAAGCAGCTTATATAGATAGGTACATAGTTAAAGTATATTCTTAGTTACTATTGGATCAAATAATAAAGAACTTCAAGACAGGATTCTGTGAACCATTAAGACTACGTATAAGATGTTTGGCCAGATTCCTAGTAATTAATATTAAACAAATTTAACGAGCGGAGGAAATACCACGCCTACAGATAATGTTTGTTGTAAGTAGTATAAAACCAATTTAGAAGTTTTAACGTAAGCTTGTTATTGTGACGTAACGTGGAGTGACATCGTCAATTTGAATCTGAGGTTTGGACCGACTAACTGATTCAGAAAGAAAATGTTTCCCATTCATGTGTTTCTCACCAATTTTGTTTTCAATATGTTTAAGTAACAAAATACTATTTCATCAAAAACACCTTTCGGATAGTTTAGCTGATAGACGGTGCCGTTTTAAACGTACGCGTAAAGCAAACTTTTGGTTGTTGCGAGTTATACTTCGTTAGTTGTGGCTCGTGCATCACTGAAGACGACGACTTTGTCGGTGAAACGCGTTTGGTTATCAAAAGTATAAGAGTCAGAATTGGTGTTGTTTGTTATTTTTAAATAATTCTTGCTCACAGAACCCAAAGTTTATTAATATATACAGGGTGATTTTTTTAAATGGGCCACCATTGGCATCTCAGAAACTATAAAAGTTACAACAATCTTTAAATGGGGGACCTTCCCTACTTTTTCCCTTACATTAAAACTACAATATTCACATTTTCAAAAACTCCGCCATTTTTCCAATATGGCAGCCAACTTAATTTTTTCAAATGGAAACCGCTATTTTTATGTTGAATTTCGATTGATTACAAGAAGTTAAGACATTTTTATTCTTTTGTAATTTTTCCTAAACCCTACCGTTTATGAGCTACAGCCTCTCAAAAATTTTCTATTTTATGTGATTTTTTTAATTGGGCCACCATTAGGATCTCAGAAAGTATTAATTTTACAGCAAACTTTAAATGGGGAACCTTTCCTTGTTTTATGAGAAATTAAAAAATATGTAGTTAAAATATTTCTAAATGGCCGCCATTTTCCAATATGGCGGTCAACTTTGAAATTTCTTATAGAAACCCCTACTTTTTATGACGGATTTGGATTTTACATGCAATTGTAAGACTTTTTTATTCTTGGTTTTTTTTTATAAACTTAACCGTTTAGCCGCTAGGAGCGCTGAAAGTTTCAGAAACTTCAGAAACTCTTATTTCAACAATTATTAAAGAGGCATGTTTTACCATTTGCAAACAATAAAATTTAACTCAAATGGTAATATTTTGTGCAATGGAAAGTTAAAAAGCTGATGTAATTTCACAAATACTTAATTTTATACAAAAAATTTACTTAAATTACTGTTAAAAAATCACCTCTCCTACCCCACCCTACAAGTCACAGTGAATCTGTTTAATAATTTAAATATGTTTGTGAGAAAGTATGTGCCAGTTCCTGGTACCGTTTATTTAACAGTAATTTAAGTAGGTTTTTTGTATAAAATAAAGTATTTGTGAAATTGACACAGCTTTTTAACATTCCACTGTACAAAATATTTCACTTTGAGTTAAATTTTATTGTTTGCAAATTGAAAATAAACCTCTTTAATAATGTTGAAATAAGAGTTTCTGAAACTTTCAGCCCTCCTAGCGGCTAAACGGTTAAGTTTATAAAAAAAAAACAAGAATAAAAAAGTCTTAAGATTGCATGTAAAATCCAAATCCGTCATAAAAAATAGGGGTTTCCATAAGAAATTCGAAAGTTGGCCGCCATATTGGAAAATGGTGGCATATTTTCGAAATTTCAAATTCATATTTATAATGGCCACTAAAAAGTAGGTGAAGTCCCCCATTTAAAGTTTCCTGTAAATCTTGTCGCTTCTGATATACCAATGGTGGCACACTTAAAATAGTCACCCTGTATAGGTTTAAGTAATTTAACCGAAAGAGGCTTATACTGACTGACTGGCTGGTATAGAACCAACTTGGAGCAACAACTATTTAAGACTTGTAAGCCCCCGTGAAAAAGCACAGGCAGATTAATTAGATACACATCAGAAAAACATAACTTTTTTTAAAATACTATTTAAAAACAACATACTTTATCTAGGCCTACCTATAAAGGGGACTTTTAACTCGGTAAATGTGTACACTTATACAACCTAAGGACTATAAAACTGTAGGCCTGTTTGTTAAATTTTGTATTTATATACATCTATACTTATAAAAGCCAAATACCATTGACTCATTGACTCATCATAGTTTCTCCAAAACCACGAGGCCTACAAACATGAAATTTGGCACTAATACTCTTTATAGGCTCTAGACGCGCACTAAGAAAGGGTTACCGTAAATTCGAAATTTTAGGGGGTTTTGGGGGGTCAAAGTTACTAAATCACGATTGCTCAAAACTTAACGAACGGATTGGAATGAAATTTGGTATGTAACTTCCTCTAGGGCTATAGATGCTCTTTAAGAAAGGGTTTCAAAAAAAATCGAAATTTTAGGGGGGTTTGGGGAGGGTCAAAGTTACAAAATCACGATTTCTCTAAAACCATCGAACGGATTAGAATGAAATTTGATATGTAGCTTCCTCTAGGGCCCTAGGTACTCGCTAAGAAAGGGTTTTAAAAAATTCGAGGTTTTAGGGGGGGTGGGGGGGGGGGGGTTCAAAGTTACTAAAAAGAAACACCGAACGGATTGGGATGAAATTTATTATGTAGCTTCCTCTAGGGCCCTAGGTGCTCGTTAAGGAAGTGTTTAAAAAAAACGAAATTTTAGGAGAGGTTTGGGGGAGTCAAATTTACTAAAAATCCCCATAAGAAATACATAGTGTAATATATTTATTGATATAATATATTTTTTGTTAATATACATTTAACTTTGATTTGTCTATCCGTGCAAAGCCGGGTCGGGCCAGCTATGATAGATCAAATGATTTAGAAGTAATTGATATCATAGTGAAGAAAGTAATAATCGAAAGTTCATATTTTATACAAAGATGTACAATTGTTTCCGAAGTTAAACGGATAGGTATCTCTTCTTTAAATTTGTAGTACCAGGAGACCGAGCTAAAGCTCGATTATAAGCAGGGCTATGATTTCAATAATAAATATTGGATTATTGAGTTTTGAGGTTAGGCCTATAACATTAAACAACTAAATAAAGGGTATATACAACATTAGGCACCTGTAATAAAAATACAGTTTAAAGGATTAACCATAATCTAAACTATGCCTCAGAAATAAGTCAGGCCTATAAAGTTTAATATTTCAATAACGATTTAGGCCTAGGGCCTAGTTCGCTCACGTCAATAACTATTATTGCAAATTTCCGTGAACATCGTTTAGGTTAGGCCTATAACATTAAACAACTAAATAAAGGGTATGTTTATTTAGCAGAAGTATTCGTTGCCATGGTAACTACAAATAGATACAACATTAGGCTTACCTCTAATAAAATACAGTTTAAAAGGAAACAGATGATTATTGTAATGACATTGAAAACATTTGCATCAGCTGTGCTTTGTATTGTTTAAAATGGACAAATTTCACTTTTTAATTTAATAAAAAACCGTAGAAAACGAGTTTTCCCAGACTGGTGACCATTTCCAATCGATTTCTCGTGGCCAAAAGCCACATATAAAATCAAAAAATCAAAAATCCTTAGACGGAGATTCCAGATCCATTTAGCAGACAGACAATTATCTCTCGCTTTAGAAGATAAGATAAACGAATATATTGATGATAAAATGTTGCATTTATATACAGTTTACAACCTCAAAGCAAATATTATAACTTATTACACTATAAGTTAGTTCTGTAACTCGTTCTTAAAAATATCTACTTCATAAGAAATAATTATAATTTCTGAAGCTGTAAACATAACCCCAAAGTATAATCTATACACTGGGTGTGTTTAAGTGTGTTGGGTGAAATCGGCTGTTATATTATATGTTACTCACGTACGTACGTACGCCGGTACACTCTCTGAGTGGGAGTTGATAAAAGTACGAAAATGTTGTATAGGGTCATAGTCACACACTAAGAAAGGATTTTGTGAAATTATTTTAAAGCGTAAAAACAGTGAAAGTTCGGGGTTTCACCCCCAGTCCTATATCACGTAAAACAGCTGTTAGTTTACATTCATTACCATAACAACCAACTTATGAAATTCAGAAACAGTGTATTATTCATGACCAACAGCTTTTTAGGTTAGATTAACAAAGTAAAAGCAAAGGCAAACAAATATCAACGAAAAATGCTTACTTTATTATAAATCAATTCAAAGAAATCTGTTGTTACATATGATAAATAAAACAGCAGATTTCTATCGAAAACTTAACATAATTTTAGGTTAGGCCTACAGTGAACCAAAACACGTTCATTTGCAACCAATTTGGCAAATTTAGAGCCAGGTAATTATTCTTCACAACTAACAGTTTTTTTAGGTTAGGTAAAAGCAAACAAAAGGCTTACTGTATTATAAGTCAAACATCTGTTGTTACATATTATATTGTTTCCTTTAGTTGGTAATATCAAATTTTGTTTGAAATGTTGATTATTGCTTATTTAAATATTAACGGTGATTTTACAACGCTTGCCGCAATTATTGGGGTCGTTCGTGTTTATTTCGATGTCTGTCTTACATTAGTTATGTATAAGTCACCGCTCAATCTATATATATAAAAGCGAAATACCACACACTGACTGAATACTTAAAAAGAATACAATTACGTGTTCACTCACTCACTCATCACGATTTCTCAAAAACTACCAAACGGATTGGAATGAAATTTGGTATGTAACTTCCTCTAGGGCCATAGGTGCTCACTAAGAAAGGGTTTGAAAAAATTCGAAATTTTAGGGGGGTTTGGGGGGATCAAAGTTATTAAAAACAGATTTCTTCAAAACTACCGAACGGATTGGAATGAAATTTGGTATGTAGCTTCCTCTAG
>JAGFPH010001046.1:313252-327702 GCA_018207615.1 Philaenus spumarius
CAGATGTTTGAATTATAATACAGTAAGCACTTTTTGGTGATTTGTGTTTGCTTTTGTTTCATTAACCTAAACTAAAAAAGTTATTGGTTGTCATGAACAATAAATTATTATATATTTTCTAAGTTGGTTGCTGTGGTACTGAATATAAACAAACGTATGTTGCTAAGCTTTTGGTCCGAATCACCTGTTTTATCTGTTTTAGAGTTGGGAATGGACCCCAGAATTTCTTTAAACAAAATATGGCAAAATCCTTTATTAGTGTGCGTCTATAACCATAAGAATATATCTTTAGATTTTCATAATTTTATCATAAGTATTTTTTGCTCTACGTTGATTCTATGTCGATCAATCAGATTCGAAATAGTTTACTATGTAATGGTACTGTATTTTTTGTAGTGTAACCATGTTAAGCAATTTAAGGGTTGTTAGTTTCTCTTTTATTAGAAATCCCGAAAAAGGCTAATAGTTTCCTACATTTTTCATGGAGATTATCTATACTAATATTATAAAGAGGTAAACTTTGTTTGTTTGTTTGTTTGTTTGTTTGTTTGTATGTAGGGGGTAATCTCTGGCACTACTGAACCGATTGAAGAACTAAATAGTTTTACTATTAAAAAGCTACACTATCCCTGAGTAACGTAGGCTATAATTCATTTCGGTAAAAACCTTTTTTTATTTTAATATTTGTAAATTTAGTCGGAAAAAATCTTAGGTTAGGCCTGGAATGATAAACCAACACATGTATTTACATTTATTACCATAGCAACCAATTGAATAAAATAACAGATAATATAGATGTTTGCTTCAATATTTCTATTAACAGCTGATTTCAAAATTTGAAGCAATTATTTTTGTATTTCTAGCTTTTAGGTTACGGTTTTAAACTGTAGACCTGAGCTTTGCTGGTTCTTTTAACTATTATTAACTGCTGTTATAAAATATAAGAAATAATTTGGTTTGAACATTTAACATTATTTACCATCTTAGTTTTGAGGTTATTATTAATACTACAACTTTATTATAAATAACAACGTATGTTTTTAGAAGGTTCCATTGGGGGTTGGCGTGCGAAGCACGCAGGGGTCTCCCCTAGTTATTTTATATTTTTATTTTAAGATGAATAATATAGTTTTGCCTAAATGACTGAATTTAAAATATTTGAGAATGCAATCATTGATCAAGTAGGCCTGTGAATAAAATGAATGATCTTTGTTCATTTCCAAAATTTATGTCAGGTCTTTGAGTGAAATGTTAAATTAAGGCTCTGCACATTTACGATGTTTAAAATCCCTAAAGGCATAATCTCAGATATAGGTCCAAGTAGTTTCTTTTGAAAAAAGATGTAAACAAAAAGAATCGAAAACAATAAGCAACGATTCAAACGTATATCTGTTGATTTCGACCATTAGCTTTAATACTTGAACAAATATTAAAACGTGTTAAGCTAGTGTACAATATAATGCGGAAGCGTCTACTGGTTCCCTATGCTACGTATTAACACAGTACACGCGTCCCATGTCTGTGACGTATGCGACGGAGAGAGTACAAACTATTATTTCTATCTTTCTCTTCGTACTGTGCTTCATGCGTGCCAAACGATTCTCCTACTCTTTCCTTTCAACTGCCGATTGAAAACGGAGAAGTGGAAGTGTTTCATTTTTCGTCTGATGAAGGCCTATTTGAAATAAAGAATTTCCTAAACTATTGGTAAACATTTCTGAAACACTCTGTTTATTTACAACTTTTAGTGCATTAAATTACTTGTACCAGACTGTATTCTGGACTACCTGGTCCAAACTCCAGTCCTGGGCACAGTTGGTCGCCCGCTAATTCCGCTTCAAATATTCCAGTACCGAAACTGACTAAAATTCACCAATCCATGACGTCACGGTCAGCTGTTCCCCCATCTTTATCAACTATTTAGGAGGTACGACACGCGCCGGTATTGTTTTGCTACAGCTGTAAACAACAATGGGTCTGAGTGACAGGTGACAAACAGGTTGTTTGCAGCGAATTAGCCATTCTCCCTTTTACAATTGATTAGTGTCACCTCTACGTATTCTTCCTATGCCCAGCACACAAACAAATACATCTGCCGAATAGCTGCATTAAGCTACCTCAAGAGGAAACAAAATTAAGATATTAATTGGATTTTTGTCTGTGCTAAAGATTTCGTCATCTCAGTACGTCCGTGTGTCACAGTGCTTGGAATGAAATCTTAGTTGCTTTTAGTGAACTCAGCGCTTAGTTGGCAAACATTTTACAATAAGATATCGTCAAATAAATCTTTTAAATTCCACTAAACATGCAGTTTAACGTTTCAATGTTCTTTATGTAGGACAGAGTGTCCGGGTACACTGCAAAGAAGGGTCGAGCATTTGGTAAGGGCGGGCAAAGAGTCTGTTCCTTTTCCCTAGACTATTTGTCCTTCCTTTACGCTTGTTCCTGACGCTAACCTAACCAATCTGTTAAGTGGCATCTTTGAAATGATCACTATACAGATTGGCCAAAACGTCCCCCCCCCCCCCCTTAACTTTGGAACAAGTAGGATTAAATCAATGAGCTTCGGGGTATCTCTGTATCACACTCGGAAATGAATTTTGGTGTAACCGACCATTTCACCCCTTACCCCAAAATGGGGGGTTGAACGGGCAATTCAAAAATCTTAAATACAAACCCCCATCAAAGTGATACCTCATTTTAAAGGGCTTGATAGATGAAGAAGAATGTCACACATTAGAGGTCTCTATCGTAACCCTGTCGCAAATGGCGGCCAGTCAAAGTTGTAAACAAAGTTGCTAATCTAAGAAATTTCGATAGGGTTAAGATAGAAACCTCTAATTTGCGCCATTCTTTTTCATTTATCAAGCCCTTTAAAATGAGGTATCACTTGATGGGGGTTTGTATTTAAGATTTTTGGATTACTTTCTCAACCCCCCATTTTGGGGTAAGGGTCCCAATTGATTCGGATAATTGGAGTTCTACCGTACATAGATGACGTTCTACTCCCAGCTTACCAAGTGCTTATATTAACGACCCAGCTGGTGAACGCTTCCGTCTCCATTGTAACCAACACATCAAACATAATGTGAAGGTGTATTAAATTAATATGAATATGAATATTAACAAGCGCCTAGGAGAAAGTACTAAGTAGGCCCATCGCTGTCCATCTGTCTTATAGATTGTGACGCTTACTTAGGTGCGTCAGTTGAAATTGAATAAAACTGGTCGTATATATCATAAACTAGCTGTTTTAACCGGCTGCGCTAGAGTTGAGGATGTGCTCAAGTGGAATGTTATAACTAAACACACTTATAGCAGTCGATTTTCGTCGCATCGCCATGATTCCCCGGTTTGTTTGTACGACGTGTGACTAGTTTGAGAACTTTTGGGATCCAAATTTGATTTTTAGAAGCTATTGGTACAGGGAAAGTGTTATAGAAACTACTTATGAAAGGTGGAAGTAACTGTGCAATAGGAATAAATCAAATTTACAATAAAAGAACAAAACATTTGAAGACCTACCTTTAACAACGTTGTACGACACATTTTTTCTGAATTCCAAGTTATTTGATCTCATGTTATAGTTTATTACAAACAAGTACTACGTATTAGTAATAAATAAACAAAAACGGGGAAATAATAAAAAAAACTCACGGCTTGAATTGCAGTATAACAGCGAGAGAAGGGGCGAGATAGGCAATACGGTGGCAAGTAATTAAAGTGTTTTTTTGTAGTTACTTTTCCATACTAAGGCAAGCCCGAGCCGAGTGGAAACGTGGGATCTTACTGATCAGAAGATACCGGGTTCGAATCTCGGCTAGACCAGGTAACTTTTCATATATGTGGTTCGAGGATAGGAGGGCGGAAGTAAAGCAAACGGTGGTTGGCTTGTTTCCAAGCTGGCGGGATACGACTAACTACCTGGTCTCCCATATACATTTCTAAAAAAACATGGGTGTGCTTAAGACCACACGTTCTAAGTGATAACTTCTATAACCGATTTATATTTTTATCAGTATTAATATTAGAGGAGAATAAAGGTCAACAAATTACACAAGTCAATATATTGTCAAAAAATATTATATCATATTTTTATATTGCATAATTATAATATTATAATATAAAATATAATAATATGATATTTATAATATTGTAATATTATAATTATAATTATTATATTTATAATTATATAATTATAATAATTATGCGAAAAATAGTGATCATTATAATGTAAGCAGTATGAGTGACTAATGATTTTGAGTGAGGTATTAGTGTACGCACTCTACATAGAATTCTAAGAATAATTCAGTATGTAAGGGATAATTATTATATAATAATTATAATATTATAATAACGTATTATTATATATTATGTAACGTCTATTCCCTCTCCACGCGCTTACATGTCTATATATACTAGTAGCTGACAGGACAATGCTTTTCTATTGCAATAATTTAGTTACCTACAGCAAATGTTACATCTTAAAGTATTTTAGCCGATTCTGTGGGTATTTTGAGACAGTGGTTTTTTTACCGCTTGCCTATGTGCTTTTATGCGATTTGTATTAGAAAAACGCTTTCGTCTTTTTCCCTCGTTTTTACTTTTTCCACCCTATACGTAGTATATGGAGACAGTATTGTTTTCGTAAAAATGTTCGAATTTGAATTTTCAATTGAATTATCTGTTTTGGTGCTCCCAGAATCCCAAAAAATTGTTTAGTGCAACTATCTGTATTGGCGCTCCCTGAACCCAAAAATATTTTTAGTGGAATTTTTTGTTTTGATGCTCCCTGAACCCAAAAAAGTGTTTTTAGAGTGGTGTCTGTCTGTCAGTCTGTCTGTATGTATACACGACCAGAGAGAACACTATTGGTCCGATTTTCATGAAATTTGGTATGTAGGTACTAAACCCTAATATCCCCAGGCGTTTTTTTTTTTCATTTTTTTTCATTTTTAATTTGTAAGGGTAATTTACCCCTAAAAACCCATAAAAAACGACAAAAATGCAAATTTCTCAAAAACGGCTATAACGATTTTGATCAAATTTTCAGTATTTATAGTGCTTAAGATGCCAAACAAAATGACACCACCCGCTTTTATCAAAACTTCGGCGTTTTATAATTATGGGGAAATGTTTTAAAATAAACAAGTTTGTGTTGTCGATCTAGCATCGCGGCGGCGGCCGCAAGGGGTAGCACCACGGTAGAGAGCCTGGCCAGTAATTCAAAGGTCGCGCGATCGAATCCCGCCTGGGACAATATTTTTTTTATACGATTGACGTAGGTAGAATATAATTTTTTTGTTTTGTTCTAAAAAGTAGTAAATAAAATGATTAAAAACAATATTATTTTGACTACAGTAAGTTGGAAGAAAGTTTGTGTCAGTTAACTGATACCGTTTATTTAGTATTTGTTCTGGATGCGACCGAACTGCATCAGTTGATGATGTACACTGTTCTGATAGGGTTGGAAGTTGAGAAATTTGGAGACCATCGTCTGAAACCTGGGATTGGGAAGCTGACTGTATTTCCTCCACACTAATATCCATTGAGTTGTCGGGTAAAGAAGGTGTGAGAGGAATGAGAACGTCAAAGTGGAATCTCGTCGGTTCCAAAGAAAACTTTAACCTCCCTGCTACCTCAATCGGTTCGCCAAAACTCTCCCACAACAAATAACCATTTCTGTACTCCTGAAATTCATAAAAAATATTTCGGATGCTGCTTGAATTTCGGAATACACTGTGTATTAAAAATACTCCCAATACGGGGTTGGCGTGCGAAGCACGCAATGTACTACGTATTGAAAATTCTCCCAATACATGGGTTGGCGTGCGAAGCACGCAATGCACTGTGTATTAAAAATACTCCCAATACGGGGGTTAGCGTGCGAAGCACGCAATGCACTTTGTATTGAAAATATTCCCAATATGGAGGTTGGCGTGCGAAGCACGCAATGCTATATGTATTGAAAGTACTCCCAATACGGGGGTTGGGTTATAATGCACTGTGCGTCAGCCGCTTCACATAGTGTTCAGTGTCAAGCTCGCATGTTCGTCCTTAGCAGTGAAAGCCTAAACTATCCACCATGAAACTAACTGTTCACTAATTGTTCAGACTACCCCGTAAATTCGCCTCTATAACAGCAGTAGGAGCTCAACTAAACAGTTCACTTTCAATGCTCTGTCTTCGCTTTCTTGCATGTTTCCCAATAGTTAGCGCCGAGTATCCGATCGATGCCTAAAGTAGTTTTTTTTAATTAGAAAGTATCCGAGTGTAAGACGAAGCTGTGGAATTTGGGCCAGCCCGGCTCGTCCACGGCCAAAGCGGATGTGCGGTGAGCTTTCACTTGTCGTGGAGAGTTTTCAGTTTTATTATTGTTAAGTTGTTACACCTGATGCGACCTTGAGATGCTGTGCCCTTGAAGGGGATTGTTCCGGCAGTCGAGAGGTTTAACGGTTCGGATTAAAACTATCAGTTATCAAATGTTGAGATAATATCGTGCGTCGTTTGTTTTACGACGCCATTTTATTTACATTCAAATATATTTTTACTGTACCACTTCCAGTAGTTTATAGTTAGCGTATGAATAAAAGAACTAAACTAAATATACAGAGTGTCTCGTAAGTAAAGTGCCAAACTTCGAGGAGTGGTTCCATTTGTCAAATTAAGAAAGATAAACGGTATCAGGAAACTGACACATCTTTCTTCCTCATTATAGGAACTTAATAAATTTTTAAGAGTAATTTTCACCATAAAATCCACAAAATAACGGAAAACCCAACTTTTCTCAAAAACGGCTTGAACGATTTTGATTAAAATTTTATAGATTATAGTACTTTAGGTCCCTAATAAACTATAAAATTTTAATCAAAATCGTTAGTGCCGTTTTTGAGAAAAGTTGATTTTTCCGTTATTTTAAGGGTTTTTATGGAAAAACTACCCTTAAAAATCAAAAATTCACAAAAATGAAAAACGCTTGGAGATACCGTGGATTAGTACCTCCATACCAAATTTCATCAAAATCGGACGACTGGTTTAGGCTCTAGGTCTGATAACATCCACACACACACACTCAGACACCCCCACAGACATCACTCCGAAAACCAGTCTTTTAGGTTCAGGAGGACCCAAAACGGATATTTCCACCAAAAACTCAAACTCGAAAATTTTGACGAATACAATACTTTCTCCATATACTATGGTATAGGGGGAGAAAGTAAAAAGTGCATAAAAAACACTGACCCGAAAACGCTTCGTTTTATAGATATCCACCATTTTGTTTTTTGTAGAAAATAATTCATATCCAGAGAATGGTTTGACTGATTGAGTTCAAACTTGGCATGAAGTTAAACCTAACAGTGATATATCTCAAGAAAAAATAAAAAATGAAATCCAATCTTGCGTTTTGAAATGGAGGCTGTTTGAAAACTGCAAACTAAATTATTCAAGAACATGTCGAAACACCCTTTTTGCAGCCCTTTTTGATTCCCTATCGGATGGTGTAACTGTCAAAACGATCTAATGAAGGATAATAGCTAAGTTAAAGATAATGCCAGCAAATGTACATACAATATTGTTGTGTTTACTGTGTTGGTATAGGATGCCGGGTTGAATAAACCAATTATTACACGTAACTTAGCTATTATCCTTCATCCGATTGTTTTGGGAGTTACACCATCCGAAAGAGAATCAAAAGGGCTACGAAAAAGGTATCGTGTCATTTAAAAAAAAATTGGAAAACGGTTGACCCTAAAGGCCATCCATGTAACTTCCCGCTAAGTTTAATTACAACAAACACTATTTTTGGAAATTTTGAACTGCCATAACTTTTGAATGAATCAACCGATTTTTATTTATGCGATTTGCGGCAATCGATGCAGTTTTTAAGTCCATTGAAAGAATCAACAACAAAAATTTTTCAGGAGAAAAGTTTCGGAGAAATTGAGGAAAAACTTTTTTTTTATTTTCTTTCGTTCACGATATCTCGCGAATGAATCAACCAATTTTTATGCGATTTGCGGCAATCGATGCAGTTTTTTGAGTCCATTGAAAGAATCGACAATAAAAATTTTTCTGATGAAACATTTCGGAGAAAATGAGAAAAAAACACTTTTTTTTATTTTCTTTCGTTCACGATATCTCACGAACGAATTAACCGATTTTGACCGGACTGGTAGCGATCGACGTCGCTTTTCAAGGTTAAAAGCTGATTAGATTTTGGAATTGATCGGTAAAGCCGTTTAAAAGTTATTCCAAAAAAAACCTGATTTGAAAAAATTTTATTTCTTAGTTTTTTCGAAATTTCTCAGAACCTACCGGTCCGAATTAGTTGAAATTTTCAGGAAATCTAAGTTTGATGGAACTCTTTAGAACGCCGTTTGGTAGGATCCAATTGGTTAAGCCGTTCAAAAGTTATAAGCGGGTCACATACTTACATACATCCCCCCCCCACACACACACACACACATACATACAGACAGGGTGACACCCTCTCGGGAGTGGTCAGGGAAGATTCCTAGGACCTCAAAACGTCGAGATCTGATGAATACTCGATTTTCGAAAAACGGGGTGCAACCAATAACTTCCCGATTTTAGAAAATTTTCAATTTTCTTTTAGCGGGAAGTTAAAAAAATTTTCAAGTAATAATTTACGTTTTAAATGTTCAAACAGCCGCCATTTTGAAACGCATGATTGGATTTAATCGCTTATTTTGCTTGAGATATATCATTGTTAGATTAAACTGCATGCCAAGTTTCAACTCAATCAGTAGAACCGTTCTCTAGATATGAATTATTTTGTACAAAAAACAAAATGGCGGATATCTGGAAAACGAAGCGTTTTCGGGCCTATGTTTATGTGAAATTTTTTTCTTATTTTGGTCGAAGGAACAATATTCTGAAGTTTGGGTACAGAGTTTTGTTACACCCTGTATATAATAATTGTAAGCGTGGTACGTCCGTTCGACCCCCTATAACTCCATAACCCGCACATTCAGCCAAATTAGAGTTCTACGGTAGCCCTCCATCCCACATCCATGAAGATGGTTTTGGTTTGGAACTGCAGGGGTTGGGTTCGGAGCTTTGGGTGTAAAAAAAAAGCATCGCACCAATGGACTTCTTATGGGAAGTCGGCGAAGCAGCTGGGAATAGAGTGCCAAAATGGCCGAGACTGTTCTCTAATATTCGAGAATGGTTCAACCTTTGGAGAATGTCCAACAGAATGTTATAGAATCTTCCAGAAAATGTTCTAGAAGTTCCAGACGGTTTTGGACCTTCAAAGGGACTTCCGGTTACGAAACGACGAGAACCTTCTGGAAACCAGGTTTGAAGTTAGATACCTAAAACTTGACACGTATTACTCTTAAGTTATACAGGGTGGTTATAAAGTCATTCCCCCCCCCTCTTAATTGTTGTGTTTGTTAAAACAAACAAATATCCTTTGGGGAACGATACTAACTTAACCCAAAGTATCTTTTGAAGCAATCGGAAATTTTGAGTGTCCCCTAAAATTGGGGGATTTTGGGGGCAACCCAAAATTTTTAAATGGGAAGTATATGGTCATGCGATATCTCATTTTAAAGGTAGTACCAGGAGACCGAGCTAAAGCTCGATTATAAGCAGGGCCTAGTTCGCTCACGTCAATATTGCAAATTTCCGTGAACATCGTTTAGGTTAGGCCTATAACATTAAACAACTAAATAAAGGGTATGTTTATTTAGCAGAAGTATTCGTTGCCATGGGAACTATAAATAGATACAACATTAGGCTTACCTCTAATAAAATACAGTTTAAAAGAAAACAGATGATTGTTGTAATGGCATAGAAAACATTTGCATCAGCTGTGCTTCGTTTAAAAGAAAACAGATGATTATTGTAATGACATTGAAAACATTTGCATCAGCTGTGCTTTGTATTGTTTAAAATGGACAAATTTTACTTTTTAATTTAATAAAAAAGACGTAGAAAACGAATTTTCCCAGACTGGTGACCATTTCCAATCGATTTCTCGTGGCCAAAAGCCCCATATAAAATCAAACAATCAAAAATCCTTAGACGGAGATTCCAGATCCATTTAGCAGACAGACAATTATCTCTCGCTTTAGAAGATAAGATATTTAAGACTAGGAAAATGACATAAAGAAAATAAAAATCGGACCACCCAAATCAAAATGGCGGCCCTAAACGTGTTGAAATAAATCGACATAAAGTTGCTAATATCTCGAAAAGGAAGCGTTTTTAGAAAATACTTCAAGACACAAAAAATTTTTATTTCAAAGTGCTTGACCTAAAAAAATTGCTTCCAAATCGATTTCGTAAATTTGATTTTTTACAAAATTTTCTAAGATGGAGGAGTAAACATAAAATGTACGAAATCAATTTGAAAGCAATTGTTTAGGTCATGCACTTTGAAATAAACATTTTTGTCTCTTGAAGTTTTTTCTAAACACTCTTCCTTTTCGAGATATTAGCAACTTTATATCGATTTATTTCAACACGTTTAGGGCAGCCATTTTGTTTTGGGTGGTCCGACTTTTGTTTTCTTTATGTCATTTTCCCAGTCTTAAAGAAACCTTCAAAATGGGGTATCACATGACCATACTTCCCTTTAAAAATTTTGAGTTGCCCCCAAAATCCCCCATTGTTAGGGGACACTCAAAATTTCCGATTGCTTCAAAAGATACTTTGGGTTGAGTTAGTATCGTTCCTCAAAGGATATTTGTTTGTTTTAACAAACACAAAAGTTAAAGGGGAGGGGGGAAGTGACTTTATAACCACCCTGTATATAGGAGGGAAAAAACATTTGCATTTCGATTGATTATTACTTCTAAGGAGTAAAATATCGCAGGTAAAACGTACTCACAGACCTGAAATACATCCCAAACTGGTGGTAATCCTTGTCTTGGCACTTACTGGCGCACAGCTGATCATGTGTGTAAGCCTAAATGGGAAACATAGATTGATTCAGGCGAAACTCAGTGTACGTGTTTGGGTCAGTGAACCCTCAATATTTACCCGGCATTACTTTCATTCATGCATTCATATCTGCAAACGTAGCCGCGAGTACCCTGCTAGTTAGCAATAAACATAAAAAAGTTGCCGAAAGCAAGGACCCTTGTGGTCCTCTTCTATATTTAATTTGAGAGTCACTTATACGTTCCTTTATTACTTTTTTACTATACTATAGTATAGAGAAAGTATCGTGATCGCAAAAAAAATCGATGTTGAGATTTTTGTGGAAATATCCGTTTTGGGACCCCCTGAGTCCAAAAAAGTGGTTTTTACAAAATGTCTGTCTGTATGTCTGTATGTATGTCTGTATGTATGTCTGTATGTATACAAAGCTAGAGAGAAAACTATTCGATCGATTTCAACCAAATTTGCACCAGACATGTCCAGTACGCCTGTTTAGATGCACGAAAAATGGTTTTGAACAATTTTGAAAAACAACCCCCTTTTTGGCAAAAAACCCCCCAAAAAATCAGTTATTATTTTTTTATAAAAACACGGCTCTAACGATTTTGATAAAATTTGGCTTATTTGTAGCCTTTAATGTGCCCTACCATATACAAAAAACCCCGCGTCTTTCTAAAGATTCTCGTTTAGCTAATAATAATAATAATAACTGATTTTTGGGGGTTTTTTGGCCATAAAGGGGGTTGTTTTTCAAAATTTTTCAAAACCTTTTTACGTGCATCTATAAATACCTAATTGACGTGTTTGGTGCAAATTTGTTCGAAATCGATCGAATAGTTTTCTCTCTAACTAATAATAATAATATTTATTAGTTAATCGCCTACTTTAATAAAAGTATACAAAGCTAGAGAGAAAACTATTCGATCGATTTCAACCAAATTTGCACCAGACATGTCCAGTACGATCGTATAGATGCACGAAAAAGGGTTTTGAACAATTTTGAAAAACAACCCCCTTTTTGGCCAAAAAACCCCCAAAAAATCAGTTATTATTTTTTTATTAAAAAACGGCTCTAACGATTTTGATAAAATTTGGCTTATTTGTAGCCTTTAATGTGCCCTACCATATACAGAAGCCCGCATCTTTCCAAAAATTCTCGTTTAGCTAATAATAATAATAATAATAATAACTGTTTTGGGGGTTTTTTTGGCCATAAAGCGGGTTGTTTAAAAAAAAATTTCAAAACCATTTTACGTGCATCTATGAAGAAATAATTGACGTGTTTGGTGCAAATTTGTTCGAAACCGATCGAATAGTTTTTTCTCTAGATAATAATAATAATAATAATATTTATTAGTTAATCTTCAACTTTAATAAAAAAACTCTCCTACCCCACCCTACAAGTCACAGTGAATCTGTTTAGTAATTTAAATGTATTTGTGAGAAAGTATGTGCCAGTTCCTGGTACCGCTTCTTTTTTATTGTGTTAGGAAAAAAATTCAAACTTTGTACTTACAAAATGTCAATTACACAACAAATCAAAAGCGTTTAAATAAAAACTAAATTGCAACACGCGGATGCGTATTGTGACCGTGCTTAAAATGAGACCTTGCAAACAATTTTATGGTAAAAAATGAACGAAATAAATTGTTTGATATTTAACATTGCTCTTATGGGATAAAAATACAAGATGACCGCCACTATAGCAGACCCTTAATTTAGGA
The DNA here is from genome assembly GCA_018207615.1 of Philaenus spumarius. Lineage (NCBI taxonomy): Eukaryota > Metazoa > Arthropoda > Insecta > Hemiptera > Aphrophoridae > Philaenus > Philaenus spumarius. The sequence goes on from JAGFPH010001046.1 coordinate 325,891, forward strand.
AATTCTCTCAGCTCACTTCATAGGTTCGGCTGCGTGGTCCAAATATTTTAACAGTGGTGCCTGACAACAAACCTGATTTGACAACAGATGTAAAAAATTTTAACTGCATAACTTTTGATTCAGTCTCGAAAGTATTCAAAAACAAGCTAATATTTTTAAACCCGGACATCCTGATAGAGTAGATATCTTTTTAGTTAACCTAATACTTTTACTTTTTGGGTAACAGTGTTAAACTACTTACGAAGCCCTGGAGCGTAGAATTCCACTTTCATTGATTAATGGATAACCACATACCTGAAACATAACAGGCAAATATAAATAACTTAAATTACCAACCGAGGTGTAAGTTTACAACACGCCTCCCTACTGATAGCCTTGCAGGCGATGACCTAGAGTAAGGCTGCCAACCTAAGATTGAATTTTAAGTTCAAACAGGGAATGTTTAAACTTTACTGCTATTTCTTTACGCCATAATTTAGTAGTTTTATTAACTGCAAGTATACAAATTTTTGATTATTCTAACGACATTTTATTTTCTTGCAATTTGTATATTATCTATACCAATATTATAAAGAGGTAAAATTTGTTTGTTTGTATGTACGGGGTAATCTCTGGTACTAATGAACCGATTGAAAAAATAGCTTTACTAATAAAAAGCTACACTATCCCTGAGTAACATACGCTGTAAATAATTTTAATAAAAACATTTTTTATTTCAATATTTGTAAATTTAGTCAGAAAAAATTCTTAGGTTAGGCCTAAACTGATGCATCAACACATGTATTTACATTTATTACCATAGCAACCAATTGAATAAAATAACAGATAAAACATCTGTTTGCTCTAATATATTAATTAACAGCTGATTTCAAACTTTGAAGCAATTATTTGTATTTCTCACGTTTAGGTTTGGTTTTTATTGAAGCGTAGACCTGAGCCTTGCTGGTTCTTTTAACCTTTATTATAACTGCTGTTGTAAAGTATACGAAATAATTTGATTTGAACATTTAACATTATTTACCATCTTAGCTTTGGGGTTGTTATTAATCATACACCTTTATTATAAAGAAAACACAACATGATTATGTGTACAGAAGGTTCTAACGGGATTGGCGTGCGGAGCACGCAGGGGTTTTTAATACAGAATTATAGTTATATATTCATAAAATACGCAGCAAAACTTTTTGGTTGATGTTATAATAATTGATACAAATAAATACTATATAAAATATTCGATACTATGCTGCAACACCATTATTTCCGGTTTATTTTAAAGAAGTGTGAATGCGATGTTTTTCCTTTTGGAGATTAAAAATATACGTATTCATTTTTTCACCAATCTCCATGCTTGCACATATAGACTGAACCTCCAGGATTGCACTTGCAGGCTTGTACCAATAGGCTTGTAACGCTAGGCTTGTTCGACCAGAATTTAACCTATAAGCTTGTGGTACAAGGATTTTACGAGCATGCTTGTACTTCCAGAATTGTACCTATATGCTTGTAACTCCATTCTTGTTCCTTCAGAATTGTATTTATAGGCCTGTGCTTCCAGAATTGTACCTATATGCTAGTGCCTGCAGAAATTTTACCTACAGACTTGCACTTCCAGAATTGTACATACAGGCTTGTGCTTCCAGAATTGTATTTATGCTAGTTCCTGCAGAATTGTACCTACAGGCTTACACTTCCAGAAATGTATCTACATAGTTGCACTTCCAGAATTGTACCTATGGCTTGCACTTATAGAATTGTACCTACAGACTTACACTTCCAGAATTGTACCTATAGGCTTGCACTTCCAGAATTGTA
>JAGFPH010001046.1:333319-346902 GCA_018207615.1 Philaenus spumarius
TGTTATACAATCTTCCAGAAAGTTTTAAAATGTTCCTGAATGTTATAGAAGCTTCCAGATTATTTTCAGAAGTTCTAGAATCTTCGATAATATTTGAAAATGTTGTAGAATGTTCCATAATGTTATAAAATCTTCCAAAAAGTTCGAAAATGTTATTAAAAGTTCTACAAGCTTCCAGAATGTTCGATAATATTGGAGAAAGTTGTAAAATGCTCCACAATGTTATAAAGTTTTCCAGAAGGTTCGGGAATGTTCCTGAACGTTCTGGAAGCTTAGAGAATTTCGAAATTGTTGTAGAATCTCCCAGAAGTTTCGAGAATGTTCCCAAATGTTGGATAATGTTGTAGAATGTACCAGAATGTTATAGAATCTTCCAGAAGGTCCGATAATGTTTTCGAATGCTGGATAATGTTGTAGAATGTTCCAGAATGTAATAGAATCTTCCAGAAGGTCTGATAATGTTTTCGAATGCTGGATAATGTTGTAGAATGTTCCAGAATGTTACAGAATCTTCCAGAAGGTCTGATAATGTTTTCGAATGCTGGATAATGTTGTAGAATGTTCCAGAATGTTATAGAATCTTCCAAAAGGTCCGATAATGTTTTCGAATGCTTTATAATGCTGTAGAATGTACCAGAATGTTATAGAATTTTCCAGAAGGTCCGATAATGTTTTCGAATGCTAGATAATGCTGTAGAATGTTCCATAATGTTATAAAATCTTCCAGAAGGTCCGATAATGTTTTCGAATGCTGGATAGTGTTGTAGAATGTACCAGAATGTTATAGAATCTTCCAGAAGGTCCGATAATGTTTTCGAATGCTGGATAATGTTGTAGAATGTACCAGAATGTTATAGAATCTTCCAGAAGGTCCGATAATGTTTTCGAATGCTGGATAATGTTGTAGAATGTACCAGAATGTTATAGAATCTTCCAAAAGGTTCGAGAGTGTTCTAGAATGTTCCAGGCGGTTCCGCAACGATCGATAGTTTTAGAAATCGGAAACGTGCTATGAAGCTAGGTACCTAAAACATAAGTTATTTACATAGAAAAGAAAACATTTCCCAATTCGATTATTTGAATCTAAGCTGTAAATAATGTTCGTAGAAAATATTGAAGGTAAAATATACTGATAGAAGTCAAACAAACCGGCGAATATCTTGATGTTAGCTTACCGACGCACAGCTGATTATGTATGTAAGCCTAAATGGGAAACACAGATTGATTTAGACGAAACTCTATAAGAATTTGGGCCAGTGGAATCTCAATATTTACCCCACATTTCTTTCATTCGCAATATTTTACCGCGAACTTGTATTAGTTTTACCAGGGAAACAAGCTCTGAAAGTCTTTCCGTCCCTTCGTGGTGCACTATAAAAAGGTTTCATTTTGCAAGTTTGCAATTTTTTACTATTTTATACAACAAAAATTCTTTGAAAACAGAAAACTTATTTTATGTAAAGAACCTTTCTTGTTGAATTATGCATCTATTGGAATTCTAGTAAAAAGATATATTTTGGTATTTTTCCGAATGCCCAACATTTGAAATTTCTACCTTCCAACTCAGGTTTTTTCCATTTGTTAACATTTGTTTTTTTTTTTTTACTGGTCAAACAAATTAAACTACACATAAACGATCTCTGTATTTTCCTGAAATAGAAATTTATATAATAATTCGACCACTCAGCTGAATCACTAACGAATGTTTAGCGTATTTCCAAAATTAAATTTACTTGTTTTAGGGTTTCAACCAACTATTTGGGAAATTGTTTTATTCACGAAGGCGCTGAATAGCTGCCTAGGTGTATGTAATATATTATTAGAACGTATTTGTAACTCAGCCTCTAGCCCCGCCTCACGTGCTACTTCGTCCCACTCGCAGTTGAAAAACTCGCTTTGGGAATTTTGGACCTCGTCCTTGATACTTCGGATTATGGACTGACTAGCTGACCCGTACGGCGTTGCCCGTGGTGGTTGGTATTTTCAGTCTTTTTAACGTAATTGTATTCTGTTTAAGTGTTCAGTCAGTGAGTGGTATTTGGCTTTTATATATATAGATCTTAAATAATAAAAGCACTATTGTCATAATAATAAAAGATCTGAAATTATGATTTTAGTAACTTTGATCCCCCCAAACCCCTCCTAAAATTTCGAAATTTTTCAAACCCTTTCTTAGTAAGCACCTATGACCCTAGAGGAAGCTACATACCAAATTTCATTCCAATCCATTCGCAAGAAGTCGTTTTTTAATAACTTTGATCCCCCCAAACCCCCCCAAAATTTCGAATTTTTTCAAACCCTTTCTTAGTGTGCACCTATGGCCCTAGAGGAAGCTACATACCAAATTTAATTCCAATCCGTTAGGTAGTTTTTGATAAATCGTGATGAGTGAGTCAGTGGGTTTTGGCTTTTATATATATAGATAAGCTTCGCTCGCAGCGTACAAACTTGGCCCGTTGGGCCTCGGATCGGAAGATGACTCACGGTAAAACCCCCAACGTGGATATTTTGAACCGGGTGCATTTGTGGTATTTTACATTTCGATCGATTTCGGTGGAACCAAGCGAGCTAAAAGGTCGTGTAAAAACGAAAATGTGCAGAATAATATCCTAAATTTATTTTGTTAGATAAAACTATAAAAAAAGTTTAATTTTCGTACGAAAAATTTTAAAAATAGTTACTTGCTGTCAAAAAACTTGCTTCCGGTTGTTGGATTTTTTCGGCTAACGAACTCGTCCAAGCGACGTAGACAACCAACATGTGTACAACATTTGAACCAAATCGGACTTAAAAGGCGGCCGCTGGAGTGCGATCACATAGGTACACGCACATATATATATATATATATATATATATATACGTATGTACACTTTACAATCTGGACTGTTTTTCACAGTGAACAGTGCAATCTGGACTGTTTTCTGTCAATGTGGACGCCGTCCGAATTGAACAACTATATATATAGGGTGCCCCAAAAGTAAACAGCCAAACTTAAAGATATGGTTCTATTGGTCAAAATAAAGAGAAAATCAAGAATAAATGTTTTTTTTTTTTAAAAAGCTTCGTTTTCCAGACATCCACCATTTTGTATTTTTAACAAAATGATTTATATGTAGAGAACGGTTTGACTGATTGAGTTCAAACTCTGCATTAAGTTTACCCAACAATGATCTATCTGCACAAAAATAATCGATTCTTTCCAATCATTCGTTTCAAAATGGCGGCTGTTTGAAAATTTCAAACCTAAATTACTCAAAAACCGTACATTTTAACCAAAAGTGTCAAGACAAATTTTTGTATGATGGTTTAACTGTCAAAACAATCTTATGAATGATAGTAATTAAGTTAAAGATAATGACAGCAAATGTACATACGATTTTGTTGTATTTACTGTGTTGGTATAGGATGCCGGGTTGATCAAACCCATTATTACACATAACTTAGCTATTTTTCATCGATTGTTTTGACAGTTTTACCATCCGATTATTTGTTTTTTTAAAGCCGGACATAGACATACATGTTGCTTTCTCACGCAACTCCTCTGGTTAGGCGTTTGGTTCTTAAAACTACTCTTTTGCTCGATTATAATCTACAACTACAAAACGTGTTATTTGGTCTTGAACAGTAGGCTATATAATTTTTGTACTTGTGAAATTGTATGATATTTCTTCATATTCGAAGGCTTAATTATTATTGAGATTAACATAAAAATGTTAAAACCCAAAAGATTTAATTACACTATTTCTTGTATGGCTTGTTCTATTAAAATCGGTTAGTTTGGTAAAGCAGGGAATAGACAGCTCACTTCCTCTTGCCATTCTATCAATTTGTTATACGATGTGTTTTAAAAGCAGTTTTTATTTTAATATCCTTTATTGTTATCAACTGTTTTTAACGTATTAAAATAATATAATATTGGTATATTGTGAAATTGGTATAATGATTCCTCGTACACAAAATCGTTATCGGTGCGATTTAAATAAATCTTAAAACTCAAAAATTAATTACAGGATTTATTAATATCATGCACTATCACAACTGTTTTGTGGATGAATCCGGTAATAGATAGGTACTCCCTCTCTTTACTCTACTTGTTATACGTTTGATCTTAATAGATTTAGGAGTTGATTTTAAATTTTACTAAACAAATTGCTGTTTAAAAAATAAAACAAAAACAATATACTAATTCCCACACACGTATGTTTAATAATCAAACCGTTTCAACGATAAAGTCGCCATCTACAGTGATACATGAGCTTCAACTAAAAACTTATAACTGATACATAAGCTAAAACTAAGAACTTATAAATCGATTTTTTTTATAATTCCTTCGCACTCGTCAAGCTCAAAGTTTATTAAATTGCAATTTTGTTTAAATTATTGAAGATGTTGAGTAGTATTGAATAACAAGTCCTTTGATTGTAAGATTGTATCTTCTAAATCGATATTTTAATTTTACTAACGGACTACAGAAAAATTCTTTTACGTTTATGTCAGTAAACAATTATTCCAAAAGGATAAATATTTTGACTCTGATATGGGCGACTGAATTGTATGCAAAGACTGTATACCTCACATTTAATTATTGTTGACAAAATTATGTAGTTAGGCCGGCAATGGGATTACTATCAGGTAGAAATATGTTTAGAAATAGCTCAGTGTTTATAAGCTTTCTACCTTGTTTAGTTTATTATTTGTAGGTATTTAAACCAGCCAACTATTTTTACGATGGTTTGTTTATTTAGTTTTATTATTATTTTTTTTTTTAATTACGTCAAAACGTTTCTGATAAGTTAATACATTTCTTGTAGTTATGAAACTTAAACATTTCAGGACATTTTCTTTGTTGAACAATTATTTATTTGTTTATGTATTATAAGACTCCATACTGAGAGGGCAGGCAATGTAACCGCTTAGGGTTTTCGCCTTAAAAAAAGATATATACTGAGAGGGGAATGGTTAAGGCTTTCATCTCTACCACGTGTTACCTCATTAAAAAAATGAAATAAAGTTTTATAAAATAACAATGAATAACATCATTTGGTTATATTTTTAAAGTGTTGTTACAAGTAAAAATTAAAAAAGGCCTGTTTCATTCCAAAAAAGTTATTCAAAATATTTTATGCAGGTTATTATTTTGTCTTATTTATTAAATTTTCTCTAATAGGCCTAGTCAATTGACGTTTTCACTCCTAAACTCTGAAAAATATATACGATTTTAATTAATTTACTGTAACAGTTTTGTATATTCAATTATTCAAAATCAGAAATATTTCAGCTGGGACGCTCAAGTATTTATATTGATATCAAGGGATAGTTATCACTAAACAGCCACTTTAAAGTCTACTAATTCTTCATAAAGCAAGAGAGCATTCATTTGAACCAAACCCTAAGTGAAAAATGTGAAAAAAAAATATTCGCCTACTTATATTAAATATGTTTTACCCATACAAATTGGGTAGGTAACCCATTCCACTGTAAATATTAGTTGTTATAAGTTACCAAAAAGTTACGGTGCTGACAATTGACACATTGGTTCGATAGTGATAAAAAGAAACTGTAAACTACTCATGTTTCTATACAAATGGTATATTTAAAAAACAAAATTAAGGAGTCATAGTGGCAGTTCGTCTTTAGTGGCAAGTAATTTATCTTAAAATGCAAGTGGTTTATCTTCCTTTTATATCACATTTATTCACCCACTTTAATCATATTTGTGCAAAATGTTTATCCTTTGGTTTCATTAGGAAGTATAGGAATTAATACATGTTATTTTGTTTTGTTAAATTTTCCTCATTTTCTCCCCTTAAATGTAAGTTATAAAAATGCAAGTGCTTTACTCTTTATGTTTATTACTTTTTTTAAATACATTTGCCATTCCTTTTATTACAACACATACTCAGAAAACAAACAAGCAAGGTTTAGAAAAAAAACCCAAAATTTAGCGCACTTTTAAGAAAAAACTAACAAAAATACCGTTTGTGGAAATAAGAAATTTTTAGTAATACTTAAGCAAAAATAAATACAAACAAAAAAAAAACGAAAAAGGAAACAATATTACTTCTAAATCCTAATTCCGCAAGATAAACAAAAACAAAAATCAATAAATAACAAAAAAACAAAAAAAAGAAGGAATGAAATAATGCAGCTTCGTGGGTCTTCCTGTTTTGAAGCTCAAAAATACAAAATTTAAGTAAATGGAAAAAAAATCTGAGATGAAGGTGTAATCGGGAGCAGTTCATTTCTTAATAAGTTAAAATCAAATTAAAAATTAATGACACATTTTATAAATAAGAGAAATGGGTTAGATATTCTGTGATAATTGAAAATTTACATCTATAACATAAATGTAAATTATGTTAAATATACTATAAACATTTTCACTTTTGTAACATACAAATACTCACATATCTTAATATAATGTAGTGCAACCTTCAACAAGTTGGGGCGTTATCTACGGAAGCGACTGTTGAACCCTGACTTGTCCAGAAAAACAAAAAAAAACTTAGCTTCTAATTAATGATTTCTTAGGGAATACCAGGATCCAGGAATATTATGTATTTGGATTTTTCTAAAGGAAACAAATTACGCTAAAGACGGGTGTGTCAGCCATGCAATTCCCAAATCGTAATATTAAATAATGCTTGCGTAAAAGCCAGAAAGAAAGGTGTTTTTGGTTTAATAAAGAATAGACCTAAAGGAAAGGTGGAATAAGAAAATAACCAATTTTCAATATTATAGAAGTTAGTTAAAGTCGTCAAGCTTAATTGTCATTTACTATAAAAGAAATAAAGTTAAGTAAATTTTAATCATAACAAGTATTTGTAAAAGGAAAGTTTTATAGGAAAATCAAAGAAAAGTTTAAATATTATTATAGGAAAAAGGGTAAGAGTTTTCACACCTTAGAGTCAAGATAAATAAGAAAATTTAATTTTTAAAGATTATAATAATTAAAGTTAAAGTAGTAGAGTATAATAATGTATGTAAAACCCAGTATACCAAATAAATTTCGGGAAATAGTTAAAAAAAAAAACAGAAAAATCGTAACTTTTATAAGTCCCATAAAGAAAAACAAAGGAAAAGTCACAAAATGTCGGCTAGAACACAATTTCGCAAAGGACTACAGAATAGGAGAAAAGAAAATCGCGAGTTGGAAAAACTGGAAGACATTCCCAGAAAAGGTAACGAGAAAGGCACGTGCGGGCCCCGCGCAAGAACGCGAAGTCGTACGGACACCACTCCAATTCGTAAAAGAAGAGGAAAATTCAAGGAACCAGTAAAGCTCACTCACGGGAAAAATTAACAACGCCGCGAGAAGTTTAATACAAAAGAAAGAGAACAATAGTGGTTTTACAGCGATAACAGTATAAATTGCACGAGGAATCAACGGCTAATCAGAAACGAGATATGGTAATGCCAACCTAATAGCGAAGTTCATTAACGAAAACAATAGAATAAAGTAGATAAAAAGTACAATAGAATAATAAAAATATCCTGGACAATTTATGGAAATTAAGGGAAACTATCTGGAGAAGAAAAACCCCGGAAAATCAAAATTAAAGAACAAGAAAAACGTAGTGTATCTAGTGGAAATAGGCACTATATAAGCGCGGTACACGATGTCCCGGGGACTTACTATTAATACTCTAAATAATTTCATACATTTGCAATGTAGTACTTGTCAATGTAGTAGTACTGTGGCTGGACTCTTCAATCTGTAGTCTCTTACATACATTGGACTTAGAACATTTTTACTATGTTTAACATAATGAAAAATTAATATCAGTTATAAATTATCAGTATTTACTACAAGTTAATACAGTTCAATAGTGAGAGAAGTTGCGATGTTCATCATTTATCAATATTAGTCAAATAATATTGAAACTAGAGGACTTCAGTGAAGTAGTAAATCGACTTCATTATTGGAACTTCAGGAACTAGACTGGCGAGCCTATAGGACATTAATTGTTAACAATGCTGGAACGGAACGAACGAATCTCGGACACCAGGAAGACATCTCTAACCATCAATCACCTGTAATTCAGCCAAGTACAACTTTAAAATCAACTGGACTACAAAATAACAGCACGCTGTACAACTGCAATAGATTTCAGGAACGAGAGCAACTCAACCCTGCTAGCAAACCTGCAGCATCCAAACAACATCAGCACCGTTAAAGACGGCCAACTTAAGCGTTTCTAAAAGTTCTGTGAAAAGCGTAATTACGATACTGTCCTATATAAATTTGCCTGATTAGCTTCAATTAAATTTATTAAATATACTGGGTTAGGTATGATTATAAATAGATTGTTTTCTTGGTGTACATTTTTAAATAAAAATCGTAATTAATTATATTAAAATAAACTAAATTCAAATAATAAAATAAATTGAGTATTTAAAGTTAATAAACGAATAAAATAAAATGAAGATAATTAAACTAACATAATTAAAATCAATTAAAATAGTAAATTTGTTCTGTCTTTATTAATTAATTAAGACGAATTGAAATTAAATTTATTTGGTCAAAAATTGTATTTGTTGGTATACCAACAAAGAGAGAATATTTTGTATTATGTTTTTTAGTTTTGAATAAATTGTTAATTATTATTTTACAGAATAAACAAGTTTTAGTTTTCACTTACCTATATTGTTTGCATATTACAATAGTTCCTAGTGTTTTAATTTTATTATAATCAAAGTGTTCATTATCAAAATATCCAAAGCACAAATAAAGTTATTTACAAGGTAATCCACTGTTCTCATTACCTTGAGGTGGATAATAAGTCAAATTAATTTCTTGTGTTCTAAACTGAGCTTAATTACGACTACTGGATGGTTAATTTTGAATAATTTTTTGGTCAAAATATTTAGACAGCTAAATATTATACAACCAGTTATAACACCTAGGCCAGACAAGAAAGATAGCCTATTTCTTCCAAAAGGTGATGTTAACTTATTCTGCAGCTATTATAGAGCAAAAGTGTTACAGAAAAATTTGCTCGCAAAGAGAGTGCTCTATAGTACGTTGTAGAACATATAATTAAATATGTAAAATATAATGTTTAGAGTATATGATCACCGTGTCTATTACGAGTTTTAAGCAGATTTTGACAATACTCTTACTGGTCATCGAATTGCACCACTCATCCATAAACTATAATAACTTCTATCGTATATTTTGGAAACGTTAACTTCAACCTAGACTCGCACATGCAATATTGTATTTTCAAACCCTCGCTTCGTTTTAGAATGATATTTATATCATTATACTTTTGCTTTGCGGAAAACGAAATAGTTGGCAACTTTAAGGCAGTCAGTGTTGCGGCGTGCTTGCAATCCGTTTTGAAGTTTATAAAGTTTGTTTTACTATGTGTATAGTTTTTTACTAATAGTTTCGTAATATTGGATGTGGATTTTGGAATTTGAGCTTATTTGGTTCAAATAATTTCGCAATATGTACAAAGATTAAAATAAAGTGTGTTTGAAGTTTAATTGTATAATTATAAACTCAATAAACAAATGATATAAAGTTGTAGGCTATTAAACTTCAAAATTGTTGGTTTTTACAAACAAATAATTATATCGGAGTCATATAAATTTAAAGTTTGGAATCTGCACGGATAAAATATAAAATATGATTAATGTGGTTTAGAATTAATGTATTTATAATGTTAGTCATTTAGGACAAACAAACTAAATATACAGCTTAATAAACTGAAAAATCGTCAATAATACCCATTAACAATTATCGAATTTGTTGGCTAATCATCTTCTCCAAATTACTTAAAAAATATACCATTTAATTTCTGTAGTTTAGTTAGAGAACCACGAGCATTCACGGACTTCAACGATCTCTGATCTACCTGGACAGCCTGTCGGTGATTTCGAATAGCTATCTACAACCTTAATGTAATAAAGTTGCCGCCTAAATAAAAGTGTAATGATAATTAATTATTATCGGGCGCGAACTTACCTGAAGTGTAGCGTTGAACTTATTCTTATTAGTTTACTACTTAACCCTATTCTCTACTGGTTTGCACGCTTGCAGCATTCACCATCAGTCAAAACTAGAAATATCAATCTTATTCAAGAAACTGGTAAGTATGTCCAAGTTAATATTTTGTATTGTCAATATGTATTAATTGTTATAGTTTTAACCCCTAAAATTTGCTTTGTTAGGCCTATGTCATAAGCCTAGTCTATGATTGAATTGGAGGTACCGGTACCTTTTAAAAGAAAAGCATATGCCTTCTGTTACCATTTTGAAGGCTAAATCATAATAATAATTGTAGGTCTATAATTACCTGTAATCTAGACATAATTATTATTGGCATGGTATACAAAACTTAATTTGAGTAGCCTACCAGTAATTGTGCTTTAGAAAATTGTCCATAAATAAGTGGTTAAATAATTTAGTAATAAAGGGTAGGCTACTGACCATAGGCCCTAGGCTAATTAGATAAGGCGGTAATTAACAGAATAGCTTAACCACTCTTTTCATATATATGAGCAATTCACTGTAGGCCTAGTGTTCACTTAATATTAGATAGGCCGGCGTAAATTTACTATTCGACCCTTGGCTGATATTTTTGCAGATGGCGTTGTTTACATTCTAGTGATCAATGTTGAATACATGTAAACATACTGTGACTAAATACTGTAGGATAGAACTTTAGGCAATTTAAAAAAAAATATTCTTGCATTTCTGTTGCCGTAGATTAGCCGATGGTTGAATAGTAATTTGCGCCGATAGGCTGGCTACATAGGTTTACAAAACGTCTCCCATGATGAATTATGATAGTAATAGGCTTTATTTTTTTTTAGAATGTGTTTTAGTAGTTGTATTAACTGCAAAAATCTACAAATTGTATGTTTGTGTTGATGATATTTTTATTTTTGTGCAATTTGTATAGTAATAAAATAGTAGGCCTAGCCTAATTAGGCCTATATTATTCCTACTGACTTCACACGTAGTATACAATTAGGTCTAGGCCTACATTATTTTTAGGGCATAAGTTGGAATGTAATCAGGTAATACTAGCCTACAAGCCTATGCCTTGTAGTCTATTATCTTCTAGCAGAAAAAAATTGGTGTTTAATTACATATATCCTGGTTCCTATAAGATAATTTGGCAACATTTTACAATACTAGGCCTACTGTACTTCTTCTAGCACACCTGAGTTTCAACCTAAATAAAAATCTACACTAAACAAACATGCAGTCTTTAGTCAGAGTATTTTTTCAGCTTGTCAACATATAAGTTTGTAGCACTTCTTACTTTCCTTAAAATAAGGACTTCCTATTTCAACAAGTTGTTGCGTCCTATAAGTTTACCAATAATTCATTAAGTTTTTGTGATAAATGTAGGCCTACTACTAAAGTGATTCTTTAGTTGTTCCAGTAAACATATTGGAATAGGGAAGTAAGGCAAATCATGTCATTTTACCTTGTTTACTAAAACCTTTTTGAAGTAGGTTAAAATTCATATGTATGGTATTTAACATGCCGTGGCAAAAGTTTATTTTTAAGGTTTTGTTTTTAAAATTTGTTGTTTATTATAGCCTATTTATATTTTATGTTTCCATTGATTTAATATATTTATAATAATATAATTATAACAATAGGCCTATAATAGAATGCAATCACAATCTAAAGAATTTTCTTGCTTATAGGTTGGCACCTCTGCCGTAAAATAGTAAGGAGGTATGCTGTAAATTTTACCTGATAGGCCTAAGTAACAAGAGGAGAACACAGGGATTTTAAAAAGGTAAATAACAAAAATGTGTGATTTTGAAGGAAGGTTCTAGGTAGAGTTAGGTCTATTTTGGTTTGGTTTAGATTATCAAAGTAGGCCTATAGGAAATCTTTACAACAAATTTTTACCTACATAAGTTATGTAGCCTGTAACTTACAACCTGTAATTTATAATGAAGAATAGGTAAGTTATACAATAATAATAAAAATCTTTAGAATACATCAATAAAATGGTAGGTTAATTGTATGAGAAGATAATAGTGCATATTTTTTGCTTAATAGATACAACACTATGAACTAGTAGCCTATGTCTGATATATTTTAATTGTGTAATTACGCTAATATTAACAGTGAGTTAGATTTTAAAATACAAACTAGAAAGCCAAACTTTAATAATGAAGCATAAAAAAAGAAATCTAGGCGGAACTTCACTATTCGACTCTAGGCTAATGAACAGAATTGCAAAAATAATAATAAAAAAAATACCTAAAAGGTTCTAACCTAACCTATTTAGTCACAGTATGTTAACCTGCATTTAACTGTAGAATGTAAAACAAGGTCGTTGTCTGTAAAAATATTAGGCTAGAGTCGAATAGTAAAGTTACGCCGAAATCTAAATTATTTAGTTACATCAGTTGTTTCTGCCGCTCGGATGGCCAGTGGTAGCCTACTGGCCAATATAAAAAAACCTTCAAATGCTCGGAAGGCCAGCAGCACTGGCCAAGAAACATATGTTGCACTTTAATAAATATATTTTTGTGTTGTGATGTTTGTAGAGTGCTAAGGCCTAGCAAGAACTATTGTTGAAAATTATTTCCGGAAATTAGGCAAATCAAAGACATTTAATTTAGCGGTTTGCCGGATGGCAAAACCAAAGACTGCGCTGTTTATAGCGATAGGCGAACTGGGAAAGAAAGGAAAAGAACCGTTTTCTTTTGTAAACCATGTTCAAACAATCCCGGACTCCATATCGGTAAATGATTTGAAAAATACCACAGCGAAAATTTTTTTAAAAGTGGGTTGAAATAAAAAACACAAAGTGTTTGCGCAAGTTGTAAATATATGTGATTTTGGTATAATTAGTTAATTAAGCGCTATTTTCTCTTTTAACTCTAAACATATTATTTTGTTTAGTTCAGTATCTTATTTGTTTGTTTATATTAATAAAATAATTGTTAAAATGAAATCGGTTTTTGTTTAAAAAAATTTAAATACCCTCTGTAAAAATCACATTTATTTAAATGTCTGTGGTAAAAGTAATTCCGACCTAGTGGGAAGATGACGCCAAGATGGTTGCCGAACTGAGACGGAGAAACGAGTGACCAGTGGTACTGGACACTCGAGTGGCACAGACAACTTATATCAAAACATTGTCGCGCTGTCTACGACAAGGACGTGACCAGTATGACTGGCCAACCGAGCGCAAAGGGTTAAACTAAGATTACCTCCTATGTCCAGTAGGCCATGTACTAAATGCCATGTAGGCATTTAATGCTACGTATATGTATATTCTTCCGAGTAAAATGTAATGGATTTCAGTTACAGATAAAGTCAACACCATTTACCAAAAAATACTAAATTAAAATTAACATAACCAAACCAGTAATAAGACTAGATGAAAAATATTTATGGTTGTAGAAAATTTTGATCTTTTTCCTCATGAACTGACTAAATAACTAACTAACCTTACACACTAACTAATTAAAACAACTTTAGATTACAAATCGTTGTGTAGGTTAACAGTTTATGCCAAGTACCATAGTAAAATCCAGGATGATTACATTTTTAGACCTTGCTGTTGAACCCGTTGCTTTATATTTTGTTCAGG
>JAGFPH010001047.1:8070-46409 GCA_018207615.1 Philaenus spumarius
TAGCCATGTCATAAGCCTTATGGATCTTTATTGCAAGACAAAACACTCTTTTCATATTCTGAACTATGAGTTTCTACAATGAAGAATTCCATAGTTGGAAATATAGGTACACTAGCCCATAATAATAAAAGTATCTATGTACCACAGTATAGACTTACATTTATCAATGCAAATAAACCTGATCTACTTTTGGCACTAATACTGCTAATTTGGTCATGCCAGTTCAACTTGTCATGAATTTGAAGACCCAAAAATTCTATTGATTTCCCTTTTTCAAATATACTATCACCAAACGTGACACTTGGTGTCTGATTTGATCATAAATTGCAAATGAAAAATTAACGACTTTAAAAATTTATATATTCTTTATGAGAAAAAAATATTATTTATATGAAGGTTGTCCTACTTTTATTAACATATCTCATTTTTAAAATTTTAAAATCTGCATGTGTTGATTTTTTTTAAACGTTCTTGAACTCATTTTGTTACGGTATACAATTTTATTGAAATCAAATATTTAATGAAAAAGTAACTTCGAAATTACTGGTAAACTAATACATTGGAACTAGAAAATTAGAATGAATTCTTATTTCCAACTTAGGAAAAAATACCATTTGGAATATTTAGTAATGATAATAATATTATTATTTTATTAGTGGTATTATTGCTTTACAATATTGAGCAATTTAATGATTCCATTTTAATTTTGTAAACCCCAGTAGAATAACTGGGGTTAATAACAGTGTTAATTCCAACTGTTAACACTGAATTGGAACAGTGGTAAAAGTAAAATTGTAACTTATGAATTTTATCCCTGAAAGATAATTGTGAATAAAATCAGTCTAACAAACGAAAATAACTGCTTAAGTATACTTATGTAGTTATTCCCAATACCCATGAACTGAATAATATAACTTATTTCTTTGAGTGAAAATGCATAAGTCTACTTATATACATTTACCCTGCTATATTACAAGATAAATACAAACAGTTGGCATTGGTAAAACTGTATATATACACTTATGTCTTATTACCTGAAAATGAAAAGATGCAAAATGAAAATGAATATTTTTATAAGTAAACATATGCACTTATACCCAAAGCAGAACATTTTATTTATTACTTATGTACATTAACCCCAGTCTGTATCTTTCCTATGCGTATTCCTAGGACTTATGTAGGTTTACCCACTTGTAGATCTTAAAAAATACAATATACTGGTTATTAAAGCTCAATTTGACCAAAAATTGACTTATGTACTTTTACCCAACGGCCACAGATATAACCTTTTGTCTGCTTAGAAAGACCATTGAACTTATAAAATCTTTTAATACACTCTGGGCTAGGATAGGTAAAAGTCAGGCTGAGAATAAATAGTCAGAGATAAGTATGTAGGAAAACATCATGTGGTAAGGCTAAATATTGAAGTCTGTGACACATATTCTAATTAGTGTAGGAGATTAGTGTCAAAGGTGTTAGTACAGTTTAGCAATTCAACTCTTGCATATTATGTCAAGGAATTTTTCTTCTCTTGTTTATGGAATGCACTCTAAGGAGTGTTGAGAGTAATTCTCTGCAAGGGTGGTAGCATGACAAGTAGCATTTGTGTTAACTATATTAGTAAGGCTAGGTAGCTACTGTAATGAAAAACAAAGTTTTATATTAGACTAGTGGACCCGGCAATGCTTCGCTATTGCTTGATTTACCTAACCTAAAATTATATTCAGTTTTTGATCCAAATCAGTTGTTGATCAAAATCAGCTGTTGATCAAAATCAGATGTTTTAAGCTTTTCATAAGAACAGCTGTTTTTTGTGCCCCTGATAAAATCAAAAGAAATCTTTCTTCTTCTTCTTTAAGATTGACCTTCCATAAGATTAACATTGAAACTTTGAGGGCCACTGGGGCGTAGCCCTAATGTCCTAGGACTTCGGTAAATGGCCTAAAACCTTCCCAGGGTTAACCTGTGTTACTATGCAAAATTTCAAAGCAATCGGATGGACGGTTTGGTAACGCATAAAGGACAAACAGACAAACGTACAAACAGACAAACGTACAGACGGACATACATTGAATTTTATATATATAGATAATGATGGAAACAAATTAAGACATTTGAGTAATTAAATCAGGTAGTGATGATTTTGAATTTGGAGCCATATCAATAAATTAGAATATGTTGATTGATAATGTAGATCAGTGATGGGCACACTTTTGTAGGAGAGGTTCAGAGGGAAAAGAAAACTACTTAGGTGAGCCATTAAAAATTTATTAAAAAGAAATACGCAGGTAAATTATTTTTTATTAAATCTAGCCAAAACTCAATGAATAATTGAAAAAACATAAAGGAATGTGTCATGAATAGAAATGTGTTTCTAAAAGTGTCTCAAAATTGGGTTGTAACTGGGATGAGCTGATTATCAAAAGTGAACCGATTAGGTCATCTATCAGTTTGTTTCAGACACTAATTTTTCAAAGTTTCATTTTAGAAAACATTTGTTCACAGCCCTAGGATGATGCAAACCTACCAGTTTTATCTTCTGGGCTTAGGATCAAAATTTAGGATATTTGATTTCGATAACCACTTGTAAAACTCCAACTTTATGACGTTAAGAAACAACTGCTTCAACTTAGTATTACCTTGTAATTAAGTTAGTTCAAACTGACTGACCAAATTAACCGACGTACTGAAAATATTTAAATCTTGTTCAATATATTTGAAGTTTTGAAAACTGGGTTTGAATTCACCATGGAGTTTTCTCATTCTTTTTTCATTGATCTCAAGTTTGTCGTCCACCATTGGGATTGTTGATTTTAGCCTTGTGAAGTCTTCCTAGGCTAGCGGGTTTTCCAGTAGAACTAGTTACAGTTCCCTTTAAGATGATCCCAAGTATCGTACGTAAATATATTTCTTCCTTATAGCTTAAAATTCAACTTGTTCATAGTGTGTGCAAAATACTAAGTCCAAAAACCATGTAAGCTCGCCATCCCCCAAAGCAGAATGTGTTTTATCTTTCTGCAACGGTTGATGGTAAGACAAAAAACTTTCTGACGAGTGCGGGCGTTTTAGTAATAAATTAATCATAGAAGTTTTATAGGTGAATAAGTAAGCAATTCGCACATGACCAATTCTTTGCGTATATTGAACTAAGTAATTATTTAAATTTCTATAAAATTATAGATATGCCTTAAAACTTCTTTAATCCTTAATTTTATTTTACATTTTCTTATATTTTGAGTCATTCAAATCTTCTTGGATTCTTACATATTTCGACTTTACTGCTTGAGGCATTAATTTATTTTTTGAGACTGGTTTATGTCTGACATTGGGCAAGTTTCAAAAATTATCTGGTTCCCTTGTAACCAGCAGGAAGTCCAAAGTCATTATCTAAGCCAACATATCAGTAGTGCCAATCTCTTCATATGAAAGATCGCTGGCAGCAGGGCTTTTAATCATTACATTGGTAATAACAGTCCCCCAGCTTTCACAAATAGCGTCTGACACTGGAAGGAGAGTACTTATCAAATAGGAGTTATAGAACAATTATTATGCCCATCATCTGTCTCCGTGTTCGTTGATGAAGTACTTGCCTCAACTCGCCGATTAGGCCTATATCGATCACAATTATACCACTTTTTTCTGTCTTCTTTTATTTTACCTTGGACCCGTCGTTAAATAAAAATTTGTTATTATTTTCGCTGGTAGTAACATAACTGCATCACCCTTATCCTGTCTCAAATAATGAATTTAAAGATTTTGTAAAATGATTTTTCTTAGCAACTGTGCAAACAACACGCTCACCAGAAGCAGCCATGTTCTCAATGTTTTCAAATCACGCTTTACGCATCAATAGCAATCCTCATCTTGATGGGCTAGCTAATCGACTAATTAAACTAGTAGTTTATTCGACTAGTCCTTTATGTAATCGTTAGTCGGTTGATATGAACGGACTAGTCGATTAACAACCGTACCGTATGCATAATGATAGTCAGAATGTCATTTGAAATGGACCGACTAGAGAAACAGATCGACTAGTGTACAAATGATACACTAAATGTTATTTAGGTACGACACTTGCAAAATGTTGAAAAAGTGGAAATTAAATATCCCTATTTGCAAGAATTAATAACAAGTAAAACAAAGGCACTTCGTCAGGACTCCCACAAAAAACAAATCACGGGTACCGTAAGTCCCGAAAGTCCCCAAAATGTTTTACCCGACCTAAAACAAATAGAATTATTATAGTTTAGTTACCGATCTATAAAATTTGTAACTTTTCGTCACAGTACTATAGACATCCTAATTCTATAAATAGACACGATAAGAAACGAATTCATAAGTGGTTGACCTTGAACGTACTTTACCTTCCTGCGTACCCTTTACTTAAACGAAACAATTGCCTAAACATTTTACAAGGGAAAATGTCTACATACATCAAATTAAGAAAGTTTTACATTTTTCCCTACTGATATTTTTATTGTTAAATGCCGGAGATTACATTCAAAATACGGAGAACTGGCAAGTCCGACAATGATAATATAAACTGAGTATCTCTCGGTATCGAGTTTGGCTATCGATTTTTTATACTGATACCAAAGATAAAGTATCGGTGGTGTGGAGAATCGGTAACGAGAAACTTCCCTTCCCTAGTTTTTGACCTGCATAAAACGTTTATTCTACATGATATCTTTCTGCAGCCCTCACTTTCTTTCTGCGACAATGTCGCACCGTCGCTCGTTGTTCTGCTTTGGGGTCGGCATCTAATATTATTTACGACTTCAATAATTAGATCATGTCTAGGGCTGATTTATATCTTCATGCAAAACGTAATGAAGAAATACAACTGTGTTCTCAGGATATGTTTGGTTAAATATACCAACACAACCAGATTTTCACCATTATACGGGTGAATATCATTATACAGGGTGATTCAAAAAGTACTTTACAACTTTGAAAAATCATATTAATTTATTCAGAGAACTTACAGAGGTGATTGTAGTGTCAATTTGTAGGGAAACACATCAAGTTTTGACTCGCGTAGTTTGCTAGTGCCGAATCGCAGTCACGAGCTCTAGTGGCAGTTGCGTCAAAGATGGCTGCCTTCAGTGAACCCGAGCATGCTTGCTGTGTGTTTGGTTCGAAGAATCAAAGTCGGAGACAACAGTTCAGCGTAATTTCCGTACCAAGTACAGTACAGTCTCGTCCGGATTAGACGGAAAAAGCCTAAAAATGCATGAAATGTACACCATTTGTGTTTTTAGTGAGAAAACGTATTAAAATTAGTGTTTTGGTAATACAGTATATATCAGCGACCACAGAATTAAATAGACTGGTCAAGTCGAACGCAAGAGTGAAGCCAGTTTTAGAGTCAAATACTCACACAATATGACGGATGCAAGTCGCGAGCCGCCGGCCAGCCGCAAGTACATGTTGCCACATTACCCGCGAAACGAAGGTCGTGTTCTAACTGTTGTATGATAGAAACTACAATAGCTAATTTTTTCAAAAAATACTTTTCAGAAAATGTAGCTTTTCAGCTACATTTCTCTCGCTTACACGTTGCACCTGCCCTAAAAACAAAAATTTTTCTCGCAATGCAACTTTTTGATGTTACGAATTAAAAAGTATAAAAAAGTTTGGACTTTATTCGATTTTTAAAGTGCCAAACCATTTTTATTTTCAAATTGTGAACACACCATTAGTGTCCCACACTATTAAACTGTAAGTTTGTCAAATTTCAAAGATTTTCAGCTATTGAAACCACAGTTTAAATGAATAGGGCGCACTGAAAATTTCACTCCAGACGTCTAGCGAGAAACAAATCAAAAAGGGACTGTTGATTCGACAGATGGTCTGCAATCAGGTATAGTCCGGCGAGCTGGTGAAGTGAGTCACTTCCTTGAAATACTGTGGGACAAAAGATACTTGGCCGATCCGTTCTATCCTCGGCTGAGCTTTTTCTTCACGCTAAAAATAACCAAGGACAAATGAACCCTTAACTATTATCGCTCTCGGCGAACTTCAATTGCGTGTAATGTACCCAGTAAAGTACTGCAATTTCTATTTTTTTTTTAGGGCCGTCCGGGTTAGCCTGACGTCCGGATCATCGGAGACCGGATTAGCGAGATTGTACTGTACGCTCAAATTCTCCTAGTAGGCTTACAATTTATGAGTGGCATAAATGTTTTGTAGAAACAGGGTGTTCGGTAAGACATAAGAAATCACCAGGTGATCCAAGCACATCTGACGAAGTCGTTGAGCAAGTGAGACAAAGTTTTATCAACAGCCCTACGAAATCAACCCAGTGTGCATCTCACAAGCTGCAAGTCCCACATACGACTGTTTGACAAGTGTTAAAAAAACGTTTGAATGTAAAACCATACAAATTTAAGATTTTACAAGCACTAAAAGACACTGAAAAGATTGCCCATAAGAACTTCTGTGCGGATATGTTAAATCGAGTGATGAGGATGAACATTTCTTGGACAACATAATCTTTTCTGACGAGTCGACTTTTCACTGACAGATTAACACACGTAACTGTAGGATTTGGGGCAGTGAAAATCCACATCAAACATTGCAACATGTTCGTGATAGTCCTGTTTTTTGTGCATTGAGCAAAAACAAAATTTACGGGTCCTTTTTTTTCCAAGAGAGAACCATCAACGGGATAGTGTACCTGGACATGTTACAAGTATTTTTGATACCACAGATCAATGAGGATGACGAAGAACGCAATGTTTATTTCATGCAAGATGGCACACCACCTCACTAACTGACTGATGTCCGAGATTTTCTGAATGACCGCTTTCCAGGTCAATGGATTGGCCATGATGCGCCAATTGCATGGTCCCCAGACCTGACAACGCTAGATTTTTTCTTATGGGGCTTTATCAAGGATATCGTCTATGTACCTCCTTTGCTGGCTTCTTACCTGAGCGTATTGCGAGAATTTATGTCGCCGCTGAGCAAGTTACTCCTGCAATGCTACAGCGAGTTTGGGAGGGAATTGACTACCGATGGGATCACCAACAGAAGCCACAAAGAGCATCTTTAGTTTAAGGTAAAACAACTTGATGTGTTTCCCAACAAATTGACACTACAATCACCAATGTAGGTTTTCTGAATAAATTAATATGATTTTTCAAAGTTGTAAAGTACTTTTTGAAACACTCTGTATTTATTTGTTGCTCATCAATCGTAATATTGAATAAATGGGTATGGGTAATTTTAAAGTCGATAGGATTTCTTGAAAAATGTCAGATGTTTTGGCATCCTCTTTAATGCTCACAAGCTGAGCATTGTTCTCTCCTGGGAACATGGTAAATAAAGTATGTAGGTAAGTTGTAATTCAGAACTCTGTCACAGGTCGGATTACACCAGAGTGGGGGCCGTAGTTTGCCCATCACTGATGTTATCATATTTGAACATTGGTTTTTGTGCAGACTTTCGCTATAGATATTTATTCAGTGATTCAACGCCTAAATTTTGCCAAATTAGCAAAATGTCTTATTCAGGCATTGGCAACTTTGTCCGTTAAAATATAAATAGCTGTATAATGCTGTTATTTTGTCAAATTAGCGCTGATCTTATTTGAACATTACTTCTTCTAGAGTATAGATTTAAATCTATACATAATTAATTTGCTAGGGGTTATTTTGTGAGTAGAACTCCTCCTAGAGTTTTTAACCGATTTTGATGTTTTTGGTGTCATTTTACAGAGCTCACTCTGAAGTTGTGCTTCCCTTAAAATGAGCTCAATGTATGTTAAGGGCTTCGCCCCAGTGGCCCTCAAAGTTGCCATGTTAATCTTATGGAAGGTCAATCTTAAGGAAGAAGAAGAAAGATTTCTTTTGATTTTATCAGGGGCACAAAAAACAGCTGTTCGTATGAAAAGCTTAAAACAGCTGATTTTGATCAACAGCTGATTTTGATCAACAACTGATTTGGATCAAAAACTGAATATAATTTTAGGTTAGGTAAATCAAGCAATAGCGTATTTATATAAAAGCCAAACACCACTCACTCACTGACTCATCACAATTTCTTAAAAAACTACTGAACGGATTGGAACGAAATTTGGTATGTTGCTTCCTCTAGAGCCATAGGTGCTCACTAAGAAAGGTTTTAAAAAAATTCAAAATTTTAGGGGGGGTTTGTGGGGTCAAAGTTACTAAATCACGATTTCTCTAAAACTCTGAACGGATTGGAATGAAATTTGGTATGTAGCTTCCTCTAGGGCCATAGGTGCTGGCTAAGAAAGGGTTTAAAAAAATTCAAAATCTTAGGAAAGTTACTAAATCACGATTTGTCCAAAACTACCAAACGGATTGGAATGAAATTTGGTATGTAGCTTCCTCTAGGGCCTTATGTGCTCACTAAGATTTTCAAAAAATTCGAAATTTTAAGAGGGTTTGGGGGGTCAAAGTTACTAAATAAAAACAACAGAACGGATTGGAATTACATTTGGTATGTAGCTTCCTCTATTGCCCTAGATGCTCGCTAAGAAACGTTTTCAAAAAAATTTGAAATTTTAGGGGGTGTTTTGGGGGTCAAAGTTACTAAAAATCCCCATAAGAAATACATAGTGTAATATATTTATTGATATATATTTTTTTGTTAATATCATTTAACTTTGATTTGTTTATCCATGCAAAGCCGGATTGGGCCAGCTAGTACTGATATAAGGCTGATATGTTGTTTTTATTTGCAGATCTTATAAGAACATAGGTTCATTGTTGAGATTTAAATAATGATATACCTATAATTAACATTAGTTGAGGTAATTGTTTTTTTTTGTTTTGTTAAAAGACTAATTTTATAAAATACCTTATTTGTGAATGTAGTTGTAAAGAAAAATCTTATCAAGTTAGTGTTGGCAGACCTTTCCTGAGTTACCTTCTTGAGAAAAGGATGAAATGTTATCTGTCCTCTGTGAGAGTTTATTGAACACGTACTTTTTCTTATTTGCTTTTAGTCCAGTGAAGCAATCTAAGTCACTAACGACCTAGTGTTAAGTGTGGACTAATTTAGAGTTATTATAGTTTTTGAGAGTTTAGTGGTTCTCCTTAGCCTACGTAATATTCTGTAAATCCAGAAAAGAGGTGCTAGGTTTTTAAGCATTATTTTTGTACTATTAATAAGTGTTGAATTTTGTAAACAAAATAAGTACAGTAATTAAGTGTTGTTTTTGAATTTATAAGGGGTTGTGACAATGGTATGAAGATTATTTTAAAATACTGTATGTCAAGATAAAATTGCTGTTTCCAGTAGGCCTAATGCAGTTATATTTTATAGATAATTTGCTACTCATTTATAACAAATGCTTGGATTTTTGGTTTAGCCTTTCTTCTTGGCAATGAAATTTTTAAAATTATATTTTCTACCACTCTTTAATCTATTGGAAATATCTTAGTTTAAAAAAACCCAGAATGTTAACCCTTTATTTAAAATTTTGTAATTTACACTAAACATTGTTTTGATATAGTTGAGTTTTAGTCTATTATTATATTTCTTTTGTTTTCAGAATCTACAAACAATAGAGTGCTGTACTTTAGCATATTCAGCATGTGCTGTCTTCTTGGACTAGCAACTTGGCAAGTCCTGTACTTACGACGTTTCTTCAAAGCTAAAAAACTTATTGAATAAAATGTTTCACTTACGAATGAAGTACTTTTTTTATTTTGTAAAGATAAAAGTACATCTTGTAAACTGTGTTATCTTAAATCTTTGTAAAATCACTTGTATTGGTAAGTGTAGGGCTAATTTATCTTACCATAGTTTTGTCTTTAGAATAAACAAAAGTTGTTATTCATTCATTTTTGTTTAGTATAGTTACAATTTTATACTTTTTTCACTTGTATAATACAAAAAATATGAGTTCTCCCCTCCTAACTTTTCATGAATTAAAGGTTGACAAGAAATTTATATTTTGTAATATAATTTATAACTTTTCCTAGTTTTAATAAAAATACCTTATTATAGATTTTTTATCGTTTTAACTCATTGCATTTATTGCAATCAGAAAGGAATAATGAAAATATTCCCATTTTTCAGTGCCAGAGGAGGAATTTTAAAAAATGTTCAAGATAGTTTCATGACAGGAAAAACAAAACAAAATTTGAGAATCTATTGGGACTGAATATAGTGATTTTTTCAAAGCAGAAACAATTATTTTCAGGATATGAATCAGTAAGAGGACTCCTGAGCACTGGGTATTTCCTACTTGGAATTAATAAATCTCTACAAGAACATGTGTTTTGTTTTGATATTTATTTGTAAGTAAACATAAGTGGATATTTTTTCTGCAGTTATTTATTAAGAATGAATTCTATTAAGTTTTAATTCATTCACCTTAAAATCTAAATGAAATCGATTTCCTTTGATACCTTGATATTTGCACAAAAAAGATAAAGTTAAAATGCAGTAGTGCAACCAAGACAATATAAAATACAGATACCTAAATCATAAACGTGATTAGGATCAAAACTAAAATGTATGTAGGTACTCATAAAAGATTTCTGAAGTTTATTGACAATTTGTCACTAAGAAACCATTTTAGACCTATTTATTGATCTGATAAAAAAAAGCAAAACGTATTGAAATGGAATGCTCTCTTTGTGAGGTTTTCTGAACGGCTTACTAATGGAATAATATTCTGAGGAATTTTTTGTTTTATGGGATTTCCTTAAACTATTGGGAAGTACTATTTATGTACCCAACATTAGTAGTTGGAAACAACTGATTTTAAAAATAAAAATAGATTGCTACAGGATTTTCCTCCCTCCATAGGTTGTAACATTTATTTTTTACTTCTATTTTAGTGCACATGTAATGCAGGGAATTTTGCTACTGCTCGCTTCCTGCCAATACCGTTGCTATATGAAAGATATGTTAAATACAATTTTCTGTCACTATAATGAAAAACATATACATTCAGTTTCAAAAATAGATTATTTTTTGTGCCATTAAATAAATAAAATTACATTCTTAATCCTTTACACCCAAAGAACTTTAATGCGGAACTTGGAACGTCCTGCGTTTTCACCACATTGATTGTCGCACTTTTGCTCAAAATGAGCTTATGACATTTCAGTCGCAATTTGTTAACGCATTCCTAAATAGGATTGGTGGGAGTTGATACAATGATACTGGCACCTGATCATGTAAGCCTAAATGGGAAAAAGATCGATTGGACGACTCTCACTATGTATTTTTAGGCCAGAGAATTCAGATCTCAAATAGTTTTTTGAATTGCGTTTAAATGGTAAGGCTCAATATTTACCCGATATTCCTTTCATTAATTTATTCATATTTGTGAGCAAATCCGTTTGTACCTGTTAGTTTTATATAAAATTCACTAAACACACACACTAATCACTTGATAAATATAATACTTCTGAATGATACATGTTTTACCTTATTATTAATAAAAAATATTATTTATTACCTTATTTAGTGGTATATACACGTGGAACTCATATTTATAAAATTAATGATATGTGGATTAACAAAATCAAATGATGTTTAGAATTAATTCTTTTAAAATTAATTCATTATGCAAACAATAATAAAAATGAGCGAAGAAACTACTAAACAAAACTAGATCATGGAATAACAAAAATATAGCATGAAAATTATGTGTGCAACATTACAGTGCTGAAGTTGTAGTGCATTCAGCAGACAAAAAGTACCACATTAAAAAGTGTAAAAATCATTAAACTCTTAATGTGGCATTCAGAAACTCCTCTACTGTGTAAAAATCATTGAACTAAAGCAACAGCCTCAATTTGTTTTAAAAACATCAACCTCATTATTTCTTTAAACGCTTTAAGGAGTTTATTCATGAAACTGGGTTCAGTTTTAGATGTAGTGGCGTCGCCAGGGGGGTGCGGCCCGCACTAGGTTTCACGTCCAGACGGTTGTAAAATAAAAAATTTGCTAACTGGTATTTTAATAATGAATAAAATAAAATTGTGTAGGTAGTTTATTGACCATTTCATAAAATACTATAAGCAGGAATTGAGTCAAAGGTAGGTTTACCATGATGCAGATCAAAGTAGGTTTATGTTATGAGTAATGACAAGTTTAAAAAGAGTTAACTGATTTGGGGAAATCAAAACACATATACAATATTGGATATCAATATTTTAACAAATATATTTAATATTTTAAATATTAAAGTTTGTCAATAATTATTTAAATACCATCCCAATAAAAAAAGTATAAAACTACTTCTAAAACTTCAACACGTGCAGTTTTATTTTAAGCCAAATACATATGAGCCTATTAATGTTGTGTAAAATTTAAGAAATTTTTCAATGTAGCTGAGAAAATACATTAAAAAATGTATCTTTCATTTTTGTTCGATTGTGAAAATAATGAAAAAGAAAAAAACAAATATAATCAACTTCCAGACATTATAAGAGAAGTTTGTTTTGATTAAAGTTTTAAACATAATACGAAAGTATAATCTAGGCTAGGTTTTGATTAGGTATCCATGTCCATATTTTCATCAGACGTAGTGTTGAAAGACTTATTTCTCGTAGATGAGAGATAGGACGCGGCTGCAAACGTGTACTGCCCGATAAAAAGTTGGGTATTGTCATGTATCCGGAAAGGGGAAAGTGACGATCGTCTAACAGGAACCTGTATTCATCCCGATAGCCATTGGGAATGGTGCTGGCATCAGATGGGTATCTGTGTCACATGTGCATCGCAACTGTATTTCCTATGTTCTTCTTCCTATCCGTTTGAAAATGACGCAGTGTACCGTGTCCTTTTGGGGTTGCAGGTGTACACCTGGCCTTATTTGGTAAGGCAGTCGTGTGGATGGGGAGGGGTGACAAAAGATGGTCCGCACCAGGCTACATTAGTCCTGACAACGCCACTGCTTAGACGGTAGCTTGTCAAAAGCTTTCAATCTTTGTTGTTTGCTATTGATTGAAGTCATATTTTGTCGTGTATTGTATGTACATCAATCTTTTGGGCGCAATTTACTACACATCTCTAAGCCAACAGAAGTGCAAGAATAAAAAAAATTGAAAGATTGAATTCTCATATCAACCTGTATGTTTATAAAAGTAAGCCTAGCATACAAACAAAAACACAACACTAAGACATATCACATTATTATTCAATTATCACAATAACCACTACACAAATACTAATTGGACATTTATTTATTTGAGTATTCTTTTTTATATTTCAAAATGTTAGAACCATTCCGTTTGTAAATTGAATAAAAACAACAGAGATGGACGCACAACCACCACTTGATAGACAACTCGGCCATATTTATTGCACTACATATGTTAAGTAGATGTATGTATTATTCCGTAGTACAAACAGAATAAATGAAATGTTCACTGGACTACTTCAAAACTTGTTTAATGTAATTAAATTATTTCACTGGACTACTTCAAAACTTGTTTAA
Organism: Philaenus spumarius; assembly: GCA_018207615.1. Classification (NCBI taxonomy): domain Eukaryota; kingdom Metazoa; phylum Arthropoda; class Insecta; order Hemiptera; family Aphrophoridae; genus Philaenus; species Philaenus spumarius. The sequence continues at coordinate 21,506 of JAGFPH010001047.1, forward strand.
TGTAATTAAATTATAAGTTAATCGTTCATATTGTATATTTGAAGTGTTATTATGTATTTAGCAAACACTAATATACAAACTAACACTTATAAATTAACGGCAACTAAAGTCAAACCTACTTAAAAGCTATTTTATTATTTTCGGTATATTTAGTAAATTTATTTAATTAAAATAATATTTTAACGTCTGAGAAATCAGCAGAAACAGATAGAAATTGAAATATAAAATATTTTTTTATAAAAAAGATGCACTAGTCAAAACAATATAAAAATATTATGAACTATTTTGATTCCTACGCTATCCCCATTCATAAAATTCCCAACACGAGAGACTCGGAAATAAAGATCTTCAGCCCGGCAATCAGAATGCAAGATGCCGATGATGGACCACTGTATACGAAGAGGAAAGCGGTAGTTTGAACTTGAAATAGACGCTATCTTTGATACAGTCGTGAGAGATGCGTAATGACGCTAAGGAAGAACAGTGTTTGTTAAATGACGCTCCAAATATAAGTGCTTTTTAAAGTGGCACATTCTGTAACTAGTAATACTAGAATAGCAAAAAACAGTTTTTAGATTTACAAAATTCAAGAAAAATAAGTTTTAAAATTGAAATTAGCAGACGCCAACTTTTGAAATGTTTGATAAACCTATTTTGTAGAATAATAATTGCGCATAATTGAAGTTTGTTCATGGCAAGCAGAGTGCCTACCTCGAGATAATCACTATTCAATTTATTATATTACAATCGACTTTTACTTGTGCAAAAAAAAAGACTGAGCTACACCATATGCATTCATTAACTTTTCAAATTAACCCTAGAACCGGCAATGTTAACGAAAATGGATTTTTTGGCGTGTGCAAGCATTTATTCAAAAATTCGCCAAAAATAGTAAATTAACCCCAATCCAAAAGTGTTCCATAGCTTTTTTGTAGAGAAAGGTTCAAAGAATTTGTATATGCCAGTAAAAAAATTATAGATGTAAAATTTAGAAAGTTATTAGCTCAAGAAACAAAAAATGTTTAGTTACGAAAAATAAAAGTTCAACTTTAAGTCTACATAAAAAGTAGTAAACATTTTTTGTAATTTTTTCCATAAATGTAAAAAAGTTTCGTAATTTAGTTCTAAATAGAACTGTATAAAAACATTTAACATTTTCAAATTTCTTATTTTGAAAACACGAGATTTTATGTTCTTACTACAAGTCTGCTATCAAAAGTATGCCAAGTTAGAAACGTAATTTACTAATATATGCTGTGCACAAAAATAAAATATTATTATAACAAAGTGTAGAGACTAAATCAAAGAACTGAACTGTATACTTGTAAATTATCTTTTCATAAAAGTGTTTGACTTAGAAGTATTTGAATAACAAAAGTTAGAAAAATATTGTAAACTCTCGTCTGTACAAGTTGCGCGCGCATTCTCGTATGTCTCCCTATGCTATAAAAGTCCGTTACGCTACAGATTTGAACGTTATGTGAGACCGTATTAGCAGTCACTTTCCCACGGTCCTACACAATAAACTGTTCAAATATAGCAAATTTGGTTTACAGGGGAAGTTAGCTTGAAGAATTATCTTTACAAAGATACCAAAATATCTATAAAAAACTATTGAGGTCATAAAGATCTCACGTGAAATAAATAACGCTGTTTATTGGTTGGAAAACTGACCAATTGCAAGGGTCTACAAAACCCCTTCTTACTTCAATACTATTGGTCCGATTTTTGATTTGATGAAAGTTTTGGATAGGGGAAATTGTGATGAATCCATCGGTACATAGGTTTAACTAAGACAATCTACTGGGCGGGTTTTAGAGATTGACAAAAGTTGAGTAATTTCGTTATGTTTTGTATGAATTTCCGGGCGCCGATTGATTTGTAGAAAACTAATAAACTGCAACGATGATTACGTATGCAAATATACGATTTAGAAAGAAATTGTAAATACAAAAAATAAAGTTTGAAACATTTCCTTTCCAATGGTGTTTGTTTTTTTGGGATTGGAAGATTTTTAGTGGGTCAAATATTCAATACAATCACGCGTTACAAATGTGCTGTCATGATCGCACGTTTCGTGCGATCTGCCGGTTCTAGGGTTAATAGACAATGAACATTCTACTATCAAGAACCATATAATTATTTTTTACTTCAAAATATCATCTGTGTTTTTAAATAAAGTTTAGTTACAGTAGAACCTCGGTTATTCAAGTTACCAGATTAACCAAGACAAATTAAAAAAAAAACTTTTGTCAAAATCAATTCTGATAACTTACAAATAAATATAAGTTAACTGAATTGATTTCAGTAAAGAATTCATAGTTTGAAAGGATTTCTCAATAAGTGAATTTATAACAAAAAAATGTTGTGTTAGATTGAACAGAAACAAAACAAAATTGCCTTGTACATCCTGTAAACATTTCCGCTCCTTACCCAATGCAATAGTATGGTGATCTTTAGCGGACGGGTACAAAGTAAATGACGAAGCGGCCTTGGGCCTGTAATACACTCTCCTCCTTGCGGCATCGTATTTAGGACAACGTATATATTCCCACAAGTTGTTTCTTCCCCCTGCTACTGTATTTTGTTTTTAGTCAGCGCCTGTGTTAAACTTTGTGAATGAGTGAAAAGGGAAAGCGTGTTGTTATTGAAAAGCGGGTATCTCAATGGTATTCAAATAAATAAGAGGCTAGACAATCAATTAAAAAAAGCGAGCACGAAAAAACTTCAGAGGCATTATTTTTGTGGTTTTTATTACAGTAGCTTACAGTATCAAACTTCTTTCATTTAAGAACATTACCAAATCTTTGTTTATTTAAAGCCAAATAAAATAAATTTTTAAGTATGGCTCCAAATCAGTCTATAACAACGTAAATGACACGGGAACAATTACATGTTCCAACAATTACATAACCTCAATGGTTTCTCATGGCCTACCATATTATCAGAGTTTTTGGTTAAACGAGGTCTGCCTGGTCCCAAATTACCTCGCATAATCGAGGTCCTACTGTATGTTATTGTAGCAAATTCTATTTCATTCCTCAAATTAAAATAAGATCCCAAAGTTACTACATTATAACAAGAATCCTGACAGACCAAACGATTTATAATTTTTAATGTTGCTTTTGTAAATTGATGACCCTCTGGGTCATTTGCTTTATTGGATTGCATCACAGAGTAATTACCAACTCCATAATTTAGGTAAGAAGAAAATATACCAAAGTATGCCAATTTCAGAATATATTCAGTACAGTATTGTGCCAATGACATGAGAAGAAAAAACAGTGTTTTACACAGTTCATTTAAGTGCGCCACTCAAGGTAGTTAGCTATCAAGAATGAGACCGACAAACTGTAACGACAATACAGTCTCTATTAGTTGCGTACCCAATATTATATTCTAACTTGCCTCTAGTATGCTAAAACCTAAAACAATTTGTGCAAGTAGTGATTACTAAGATACCTACATACATTTACTTCAGTTTGTATAATAAAGTCAGTGTCCTATCAGACTTATAGTGGTGCATATGAACATCTTCCTTAACACCAAGTATAGATCATTTATACAGTATATTTTAAAAGAGAGAGAGAAATATGTCAAATCTGTTCTCAGAACAGTTATTTGCCATTAGCGGAACCTTACAGGGTGTCTACCAACCTGGAAAACATTTAATACCTGGAAAAGTCAGGGAATTTCACTCAACCTGGGAAAGTCGGGGAATTATGTGAAAAATTGTTGAAAGTCAGGGAATTTTATTAGAGCCAGAAAAATGCCGTGAAATGTTCTAAAGAATCTTACAACAATCCCACTGTGAATAAGTATACATATACTTTAGAAAGTCAAGACCATTAGTTTATTTGTTACGGGTCAATTCATTTCAAATCAACCAATATGAATTAAAAAGGTTGCTGTCAAAATTTATTTATTTTTTTACACAAGTTAGCACAACTATCAGAGAGTTGAAATCAGGGGTTTTAAAATTTTTTAGGGCTTTTAATTTTTTTTAGGCGGCCATTTTGTATTGGCATGTCGGTGAAATTTATACTTTGCAGAGGTTAGCGCAAAGCTCTGTATCTCCCGTGTTTTTCAAGATATTGAGTTCAAACAAAAACTATAATAAAGGTAGTGAAATGCTGAACGTTTTTGGACCTATGCTTTGTTAAGCCTACCTTAATGCAAATGCCTGAAAAAAATTAATAAACTTTTAACTTTAAAAAATAGAAAGCAATGAGACTCACCATCAATTTTTTCTGGGTAGAGGCTTGGTAGTATACTACTTCTTAAAAAAGATTCAGGGCCTATAAACCTCATCCTTTTTTTTTCAATAGACCATTGCGATTTTTCAAAAAGTCGGCTATTTCAACCTTGAATATCTCAGAAGGGACACACATTACAATTACCAAATTTTCACAAAATACTCTTTATTTGTATAACAACAAGTGGCTGAAATTTGATCACTGATACTCTATTACTTTTTGAGTTATAATTTAATGATGCTTTAATATGATTTAATTTGAATGATGCAATATTGCATGTCTGAACTTGTAGACTCCCCACCACTAAAGCATGCAAGAGTCAACAGTGTCAGCCAGTAAACCATGCTGCCAGTGATCATTGTGCAATCATATGTAGTGGAGCTAGTGTTTAGTTGAGTTTGTGTTAAAATGGAGTGTTCTTTAGGATAGTGACTGGTGAGTTGTGCCACAAACTTGATTATCAGCCTTTTTCTAAGGAAATATACCAAGCAAACAATTTAAGTGAAAGAGAACAAACATTATTAGAACTAAGAACATTAAATAAACTTGAAACCATTTGTAACTGTCATAAAATTAAGTACCTTCACAAGTACCATCATGTGTTAAGAAGAAACTGTAGTGATCCTTTAGGTTATCACAAAAAAACCAATCAGAAACGGTTTAAGAGAGATTCTTTTTGAACATTTAAAAAAAAGCAAAGTGTCCCTGTTCAGCTAATACCTGGTAAATCTCTTTGTGCTACGTGTAATAAAAAATATTTGGTATGGCTGTAGAAAAAAAAAAAAAAACAAGTGATGTTGATATGGATTTTCAACTACAAAATGATACTGAAAAGTTTGTTGTTGGAGAGGAAACTGTTTTGAATGTGCTAGATAGGGTTTGTAGCTCATTAGACTTGTCACCTTGCACTAAAATAATCAAACTTAGCAAAACCAAACATTTTTCAGCATTGAAAAGTAAATCAGAGAAAATAAGCTCTGTAAAACGAAGGTTAGCGTCTTCTTTCGAAGAAACTGTAACAGATGAGGAAAGAAACGATGAAAGGGAAGAAGTACTATCGGAAGAATACAAGGAACTTATTGCAAAATTAAAAGAAAAATGTGCAGTAGTAGTCAAAAAAGAAGACAAAATAAAGATCATCAGTCTTTTGCCAAGCAGTTAGTCGAAGAATAAAATATGTTAGTAGTTTAATGTTACAGATTACCAAGTACGATAAGCAAAGAAATTAATGAAAACTCAAGGTGTGTCACCTGATTTAAAAAAGAGACATGGCAACAAACTAAGTGATGAAATTGTTAATGATGTTATTAAATTCTATGAAGAGGATGACAACAGTCGACTTTGTCCTGGAAAAAAAGAATGTGTTTCGATGGATAAAAAGGTGTACAAACAAAAGAGACCAATTCTCTTTAAACAAGTTGTTTGTCAGTTTCAAGAAAAAGTATCCTCATCATAAAGTTGGCAGATCAGCTTTTTGCTCACTGAGGCCAAAGTGGTGCGTATTGGCCAGGAGCAGCTGGCACTCACAATGTTTGCGTTTGCAAATACCATCAAAATGTCAAACTTATGGAGCTAAACTAAATGCAGATTACAAAGATCTAATGGATATGATGCTTTGTGACGCTCAGAAAAACGAATGTATGCTTGATAAGTGTGAGTTCTGCCCAGGAAAGGGTATTCTTTTGGAGTTATTACACGATGAAACTGATGATCTGTCTGGAAGATATAACGTTCAAGCAATGGGTTAGTACCGATCGAGCAGAATTAATCACTTGATGAATTTTTTGAAGAACTAGCTGAAAAGTTAATGAGTTTGAAAACCCATCACTTTATTTCCAAAGCTCAGTCAAAATACTTAAAAAACCTCAAGGAAAACTTGTCAACAGATGTTTGTGTAACCATGTGTGACTTCGCAGAGAACTTTACGTTTGTTATACAAGATGAAATTCAGAGTTTTCATTGGACCAATCCACAAGCAACCCTACACCCTTATGCGTTTTACTTCAAGAAGGATGGTGATGACAAAGTTTACTGCAAGAAACTATGCATTATAAGTAAAAATTTGGACCACAACACCGCTACTGTGCATACCTTTCAAAAATACTTCATTGAAGAAGTAAAGAAAGTAGCACCGGAAGTAAAAAAGGTAGTATAATTCAGTGATGGCGCCAGTAGCCAATATAAAAATAAAAAAACTTTACCAATATATGTCACCACAAGTCTGATTTCAATCTTGACGTTGAGTGGAACTGTTTGCCTTCTTCCCATGGCAAAAGTGCATGTGATGGTATCGGTGGCACAACAAAAAGAGCAGTGACAAAAGCTAGCTTGCAGCGAGTATAGCATAACCAGATATTAACAGCTGAAGAAATGTGCAGGTTTTGCGTTGAAAATTTACCCTGGGTACATTTCATATATGTACCCACCGAAGAGGTTCAGCTAAATAGCAAGAAATTAGAAAAGCGATTTGATGCTTGCAAAAGAGTTGTAAATACAAGATCATACCACAGACTTATTCCTTTAACCGATACTTTAATAAGGTGATACTCTGATTCAACAGAATTCACTGATTGCAGCACTTCTACAGTTCAAAAGCAAAGTATATTTTCACTGAAAAGTAATGATAGAATAGCTTGCCTTTATGACGAGAAGTGGTGGATTGGTACAATTGAAGGTATAAGTGAGGAGAACAACGACCTTTCTATCCACTTCTTCCATCTCCAAGGCCCGAGAACTTCTTTCAAAATCTCAACAAATGACAGAACTTAGGTTCCAATCAGTAAAGTACTAAGAAAACTAACTCCACCACTACAGGTCGTTCCTTTAATATCAGTGACAAACTATGGATGAAATCAGCCAACTTTCCACATCAACGATGTCTTAAATGCAGTGTGTTTACAGACCTTAAAAACTAAAAAGGATATTTTAAAAATGTGAGATGTAAATAGATGAAAAAAGAACAACTTTTTAGCTAAACACAAACATTTGTATTCAGAAATTTCATAAAAATCTGCCCCAGAAAAAGTAAGTTTTTTTTTAAATTTCAGCTATGTTAAGACAATTATCTACAAAAACCAAAAAAGTCTCAACGATCAAATTTTATTTACGTGTTGTAATACAAATAAAGAGTATTTTGTGAAAATTTGGTAATTTTAATGTGTTTCCCTTCTGAGATATTCAAGGTTGAAATAACCGATTTTTTGAAAAATCACAAAGTTTAAAGGTCTATTAAAAAAAAGGGATGAGGTTTATAGGCCTGTTATAGAAAAACCTTGAATATCTCAGAAAAATTACTCAAGTAAACCTGCAACTAGTTTTTTGTTATTGTGGTATATTGTAACCGTTAAGTTAAGCTAGATATTTTATCTTGACACTCATTAAAACTCAGTTTTTAAAAATATAAACATTATAGTGCGTTCTTTCGAGAACCTGGAATTTTCTTAAAACTGGGTATGGAAAACCTGGAAAAGTCAGGGAATTTGTATTTTGAATTTTGGTAGACACCCTGCCTTAGAAAATCTATTTACAAAACTCCCCTCCTACCACCCCATTTCAAAAATTTATAATGGGGACATAATAAGGCTTGTGATACGTTAAATTAAAGCCCTTTAAAAACCATGAATTTCTGTGGTAAGAAAATAAAAATTGGCTAATGCATTCATTTGCTATGCTCAAAATTATTATGTAAGTTATTTTTATAATTTTACTCCCCCGTGAAAAATCACAGGCTTATTTATTAGTTAGATACACATCAGAAATACATCATTTAAAAAACAAATTATTTAAAAACAACATTAAGGAATACTTACTAGGCCTACCTAACTATGCTGACGGGAATTTTTAACTTGATAAATGTGTGCAATAATAAGGATTATAAAACTGTAGGCCTATTTCTAACATTTTTATTTACATACATTATTATATATTTAAAGAAAGATACAAACACTATCTTTTAATTGCTTTTTATTTCATATTGATAGATCAAACGATTTAGAAGTTATTAATATTATAGTAAAAAAATTAATTATCGAATATTTTTATATATTATACGAAGATGTACAATTGTTTCCGAAGCTAAACGAATGGGTATCTCTTCTTTAAAACTTGTATAAATGAATATATTAATAATAAAAGGTTGTATTCATATTCATTTTATAACCTCAATAAAATCTTATAACGCATTAAAGCCTGTTAGCTGATTTTTATTTTCTTATTACAGAAATTCATGGATTTTAAAGGGCTTTAATTTGATATCGCAAGCCATAAATATGTCCATTACAAATTTTTGGTATGAGGTGGTAGAAGGAGAGGGGTTTTGGGATTTTTTAATTAGGATTTCTAAGATCTCCTGATGGTGAATAACTGTGTCGAGATCAGATTTTGCATCTCTCTTTCCGTCTTTTAAATAATAAAGGTGGTAAGTTTTCAACAAAAAAACTCCTGTATAAAGATTAAATTAAAACAATGTGGACTTAAAAAGATCACTGTGGCACTCCTTAATTTAGATCAATTGAATCGGATAAATCATTTCTGACTTGAACCACTTGGTTTCTGTTTGCCACCTAAGCTAATCAAGTGGTAGGCTTTTCTGATCCCATACACTTCTAATTGTGTAATGGGCCCGCCTCCTTGGGTTCGGCTCTCCTACGTCCGAATCCTGAAGCGGCGTTTTCCCTGGTCGGGCTGTGCCTTTCTGTCCTCGTGCGGACGTACGGGCGTTGTCAGGATGGTGGTTGGCGAGCGGGTTCTTCAATAATTTGGTAAACTCATGATCAGTTGTGACGTTTATTGAACCATTTACAAACGACTACTCTGTTGGTTCCGATTATCCTAAAACTAATGATATGCCATAAGGCCAAAGCAAGATCAATCCCCTATTTATATTGAGTCTAATCGCGGACGCGTTCACTTCCAGACTAACCGATGCATCTTTGGATGCTTTTCTCTAGCGTCCCCCTCCCTTAGTTAACTAGGAATCGTCTTCTCAGCAATGTACCTATAGCCAGTCTATACTATGTCCGCTGTTAGTGGACCCTTTAATATTTAGTATCTTTACTTATTATTTATAATTAGTTACGAGTTGAGGGGTACCTATCACAATTGATTAAACAATCAATGAAAAAACCTTAGACAGGCCAAGAGATATACACTAATTGCATTTTCTGGCTGTTAAAACAACTGAATTAAATTATAAAAATTGTTACTCTCCATTCCGAATATTGATATATTATTTATTAAATATAAGACTTACTGACTTCAATATTCCGTTTTTTCGTCGTTAAACAACAGTTTTGGCTATTCAGCCATTCTCAAGTTTCTTCTGCAGAACGCACTGGCACAAAATCCAATGTAGTCGACTCATGAGTCAAAGGTAAGGTGGTTATTTTGTAAGGTTTTTCAAATAATAATACAGGAGAGCAAGTGTTTTTGTTTATGTGTAAGTGTTTGTGTAATATGACTTGTGGGTAAAAGGGAAACTTGAGAATAGCCGAAACGGCCGTCGTTCAATGACGAAAAAACAGAATATTATTGAAGATGGTAATTCGTATATTTAATAATGAATTAAATTAATGATATTAGTTCTTGATTTCTGTTCTTTTTGTTTAAGTATTTTTGAAGATGTTTTAAGCTTTGGGACATGCACTTTATTAGTTTTCACAATTAATTATATGGGTGAGTAATTAATCACAAACAGCCAGTTTGGTCTAATAAGCCATTCCAGACTTACAGTACCATTTACATGTTTATTTGAAAGATCATTCAAACAAAAATGTCCCATCTAGATTGGGTAAATGTGTTTTTATTAATTCTTTTCAGATTCTACACCTTTAAACAGATTGTATCCTCTTAGCATGAGGCAAGATATAGAAGTGAGTGGAGTTTGCTTCTAGTTTTGCATATTTCCAGTAAAGTTATGCGCACACTGCACTGACCGGTACTTTTATGAAAGTCAAATGCATGTTCCTTTATGGAGGTGCGCATACTATACACCGACAGGTACGACCGACTGTCAACGGACAATTCGCCACTTTCGCAGTTTTGGAAAAAGTCTGAGTTAAAGAACTTTTGGACAATCCGCAGCGTGCCATGCCATGCCGGTCGGTATTAGTGAGACGTATGACCGGGATTTTTATAAAAGTCAAATGCATGTTTCTTTATGGAGGTGCGCGTACTATACACCATTTGAGTGTATATTAGCCATTTGAGTTTTGATTACTTTGGTGTCAAGATGGATGTAGATGTACTTATTTCTTTTATACAAAATTATACAGAGCTATATAATATGAGCCATCCGGACTATTTTAATAACTCAAGATCTTGTTTGAGTTATTTTTAAGTTAATAACTCTTGTGTTAATATTAAGAGACCAAAATCGATGTTTTTTCCATTTCTAAAAAAAGAATTGCACATATTATAGCTAGCTCTTCATCAACTTCCATCAAACTTTGTTGTAATACAAGAAACATCACAACACAATGACGAGACTGAGTACACAAATGGCTTCCTTTCTTGCCAGTCACATGGTGGCACTATGTAAAATATGTCATCATTCGTACCGGTCGGTGCAGTGTGCACACCTCCTTAAAATTGTTGCTTTTGCCGTACTGGTCGGTGCAGTGTGTGCGAAGCTTAAATGTATAACTAATACAAAATCCAATACTTTTTGGAAAGACAGTAGTTTATCTTACTTATTTAAAAAGCATTTGTTACAGCAAGCAAGCAGTGACTACTTACTATCAAACAGGTTTAGTAATAATTTTAATATATAACTACCATATACATAAGGCTCTTTAATTATTATAAAAATACTTATAATACAAGAATACACAAAAATATAAATATGTAAGAGACCAAACTACAATGCATTATAAAAGAAGAGGTCCAGATTTGGGAAGAGAAATAAAGTTGGATTCTGAAATAAAAGAAAATAATTTCTGAAACACAGAGTAACCTTTGAGTTTCTGAACATTTCCAATAAAAATTAATTTGTGTCGAGCACGAGTAATTGCCACTGTCATTCGCTTCTGATCGCTTAGTATGTCATTTTCCTGTAAAATAAAAATAGATTAAACCACTTTTAATAAAGGTTGAGCCTGAGGATGTTCAGAAAATTATAGACCTGTATTCCATTCTTCCCTTTTTTCAAAAAAAAATTTAAAAAGTATACATGAAAAACAACTCGTAACACATTTAAATAATAATAATATTATTTCGGAAAATCGGTACGGGTTTTTGAAGTGCAATAGCACCATAGATGTTATAATTAAAAATGTTGATGCAATTTTAACTGCTCTTGATAAGAAAGAAAATTTCATTAATATTTTCATGGACTTGAGCAAATCATTTGATTGTATGGACCATGATCTGCTTTTAAATAAATTAATAAGATATGGTATTTATGGAAAAGCACTGAAATTGATTACAACATGCCTGGAAAATAGAGTTCATTATGTAGACCTTACAGGTGCTGAGAGGAAAGTGCATAAGTCTGACATACTTACAGTTAACCATAAAGTACCCAAGGGTTGATCCTGGGTCCTGTTCTTTTTATACTATATTTAAAAAAATGTCATTACATTTGAGTTGGGGCTCAGCCCTAATGTATGCAGATGATACAACCCACATCTTATCTAATCAAGGTCAAAGCGCTTTAGAGATTCAATCTTCCATAACTTTAAATCAAGCCATAGAGTATTTCACCAAACTTAATCTAATGCTAAATTTAGAAAAAAACTAATTACATCTCATTCTCAGCAATGAACAGAAAAGATTGCAACGCAATAGATGTCTTTGCAAATAACTATCAACTGATTTTATTGAAGTAGAAAGTATAATAGAATTCTCGGTTTGACCTTGCATACCGGTATCGTAATAATTATTTTTAATTCACAACGAATGTATTTGATAGTCTGTCAAGAATCAGGAAACTGCCATTCATCAACTGGCACAAAATTATCGTATTGGCGGCTCAACCGTATGATATTTTGTGCGGCGAAAATTAAAAAATAGAACCCTGTCCAACTTGCAGCGGAGAGCAGACAACATACTTTGTGTGTGTGTTGGTGTGTATGTATCATACAAACCGATTAGGCTGACCTTTGTTCCCATTCATTTCTTATCTATTTTCCCCCAAAATAATTATATTTTTCCCCCGAACAAAATTTCATCAGCTCAGTCCCAATTTCCCCCGAGAGGTTCGGGCGTTCGGACATATTCTGCAGGCCTGGTTAAAGGTATTAAAAAGTCTGCATTTCGACTGTCTTTGGTAAGAGGTATACAGATTCTTGCCACTCTCTTTTCAAAAAGCTTGATATTTGAACTTTTCCGTCAATTTATATTTTGAGTGTTATCATGTATTCGAAGTTCCACACAGAATTTCACCAATAGATACAATACAAGAGAAACACACAATTTAACCATTACAAAACATAGGCTTTCTCAAACTTCAAAGTCACCAGCAGTTTCTGGGGCCATCCTACGCAACTGTCTTCCACATAAACTTAAAGCATTTAAAACAGCATCTTCCACATAAACACAGGAAAAGGCATTTAAAAATGAAAAGTTAGCTACTTGAAGCAGAGCATTTTTTATTCTATGGAAGAGTTCATGGGACTGCCATCTATTGAATGATTTTCTTTTTTATACGTTTGATATGTACTATATTTTGAAAGTGATTTTATGGAAGTAAAAAATTGTATTCAATGTAAAAAGTATTGATAAGGCTAATACAACAAACAAAATTGTCTCCTAGCTGATAATAAAATAAATAAATTATGTGAAGTTTGTGTGTTTTAAAATTCATAATTATTATTCATGTAACTCTATTACAGTAGAACCTTTAGCTATTCAAACAAAGGAGGAGGAAGCCAGGTTCAGATTATAATTAAGAAGTCATTTTTTAAAGTTTGGGGTAAAAAAAAAATCAATTTACAAAAATAAATTTTAAACATTAGTTTAATGATTCAAACAACCTTGTTGTTTTATATCCTGTTTCTAATTTTTTTCAATTCCTTTCCATTAGATTATTCCCCTGCCGTGAGTTAGCCAACACTAGGCTGTGGTGCGGTGCGGTCATGTGTGTCCCGACCTTTAATCTCAATCTAATGAGAAATCACACATTACAAACATTATTCATTACATTATTTTTCGGGTTTCATACAGAAATATATTTGTATTGTAAAAATCGTACTGAAATATTTTGGTCCGTTATTTCAATTACTGAAAGTTCTACTATATATAATTTATTTATATTATTCTTGTTTTTCATCCAATAAAAATAAATCTCATTTTCTTCGCTTTGAAACAATATGGGGTTTTTACCTTAATTATTATATCATCATAGATAAGATTTAATACAAAATATTACCATCTAATATGAATAAATTAAAACAAAATGAGACAATTTAAAAAAATATATAACTACAAAAACCATATAATAATATTACTTAAAACTATACAAGTTTAATATTGATGTTGTGTTGCTCAAATAAGATATACAGCACATGCAACCTGTGCTAAGTGTGTTAAATGTGCTAAGCGTGTTAAATTCGAAAAACTCGTTTGACAGAAGTCTGCTATTTAGATAGTACACTCGACTTTAGCATGGTCTGGGGTCTGCTAAACCAGTGTTAATGACGTAAAACTCTTGGTGAAGGTAATTTAAGGTTTTCATCTTGAATCTTACTGTAGCAAATAACACTTTAGCTCATTAGCACAAGGGGTCCTTCACTAAAAATTCAAATACCAGTTTAGCATGATAACACATTAAGCATTTAACAAAGATTGCATGAATCCCCCTAATGTAAAAGAACTCATCTAAATAAAATGTATCGTACTTGAACATAATATAATAAAATTAAAATAAAGTGGTGTTTGTTGTAAAACAAAAATGCACTTAAAAACTAATAAACTATAACTTTTATTGAATATAATCAACAAGCATAATACTTTGGTTAATAGAAGTTGTAAACAAGTTCAGCTTTATTTATCAAAATTGAAATAGTAGAACACTAAACAATAGATACAGTAAAACCACTCTTAACCGGTCTTCGGATAACCGGCCTATCCCGTGGAACAACAGAGATTTTTTTTTCTCTTACAGATTATATTACTGTAACTGTCCAAAGTCTCAAAAATTGATTGTTTGACGGACACTTCCTGGAAAATAAAGCTGGGTGACACAACTTTAGGTGTGCAATATGTTAGTGTTGTGGCAGACAGAACAGGGGAGGGGGAGCGTGAGTTTGATTCCCCTCTTGTTTTCGCGGCAACTGTATTTTAACTTGGAATCAATTGACAAAGCAGTATCCTTGTTTCTTTTTCTTTGTCTGTTGCTTTGTCGGAACCTTTACTAAATTTCGTGGGAGCAAAATATGTAATATTTGTAACATATTGTGTAATATGTTGAACAGCAAAAAAGATTCAACGGCATTAGACGTGATTAACGTACGAAAATGGAGAAACTTGGCGTAACAATTTTTTTTAATGTTAAAGAACAGAAAAAAATAACTGATTTTTTGATACGGTATATGTAAATTTAGTTTTCAAAGTTTAAAATGTTTGATTTCTTGGTGTTTGTTTATGTATGTGGTACGTACAATAAAATGGGTTGCAATAACGTCTTATTTGCTTGTTTATTTATGAAATATGTAGGTTATTTTTTAACAAAGATAAATTTTTTACGAGAACCTCAGATCAACTGGCCAAACAGGTAATCGGACCGGGTCTCGGTCCCGACCGGCCAAACAGGTAATTGGCCAGGGTCTCGGTCCCGACCAGACCGGTTAAGAGGAGTTCTACTGTAGAAATAATAATTGTACATAAATTCAGACTTTTTATCACACTAACCTTTGCTTGTGATGTACGAGTACAGGAGTATATTATAACATCTTTGTCCCTTCCCTGATATTGATCAACAGTATTAACTTCAATGGAAATGTTAGACATTTTAGTGAGCTGCTTTAGAAGTAATACTTGCGCTCTGTAAGGTGATATTACACCAATATCTCTCTCTGATACTCCAGTCTACAAATCACAATTATGAATGGATTCAAAAACAAGTTAATTTTAAAACACCGTTTTTAATGAATTTATCTAGAATTACTCAATGCATTCAATCAAATAATTGCTAGAAATTATCTTAAAATGTATTGCAGAAAAGGGGAGAGGGGACCAACAAAATGTGTTTCTCTGCTTTATTACATGATGATGTACTGTTTGATTCTGGTGTTTTACATCATGTAAAAAAGGCTTTTACAGTACTTACAAAATTAAAAACTGTTGAAAATTAATTACAAAGTAATTAGAAATTCACATTTTTTACTATTTATAAATTAAAATGTGGCACCAGTAATATGAATCTGACTATTGAACTTATCCTTGGATTTTTGAGCTGGAAAAATAGGTAAAACAACTAATATCAGCGCAGCCTCTATCACAAAACATTATATTATAGATACTCTTAATGATGCCATTAATTTGGTTATTGAATACCTTCTTAAGGACACTTAGAAGTTGAATCACAGCATCAGCCTCAAATTGGTTACTACAATCTGAACTAGTAGAGGTAACATCTCCTGTATCCAAAACAACAACAGAATTTTCTATCTGTGGTGAAAGGGCAAATTTTATCCAAGTAGGTTGATCTTCCTAAGAACAAAAATACAATTGACTATAAAAAATTAGCCATTTGTCAACATGAATTTATAATAAGCAGAAAATTATTCATTAAGGGTCTGCTCCAGTAAACAAGAAAGCAGCCGGAAACGCAAACAGCAAAACTCTATAGACATATCTTAACTAGGGGCTCTGCCCCTGGACGCTTCGCGTCCCAACCCCGCCTCGGCCTTCGGCCTCAGATGGCTGCTTCGCTTCGCTCGCAGTTGGAAAATTCGCTAAAAAATCTTGTTAATCTTTGGCTCGTTTGTACATAGGTGACCGAGCACAAATCAGCTGTTTTATTTGGCAGCTGACTCAAACTCATTAAACATTATCTCCATAAGACTAACATGGGAAATTTGAACGATGGTTTGGTGGAGCTCCTTCTTAGGTTAATAGCGGCTAAAGGGATGATTGGATCTTGAATCTGACAGAAAATCTCTTCTTTGAAATCTAATTTTCTACAACTTTTTTATTTAACATGTTTGCTATCTCTTACCGTTTTCTTACTAAATGCGCTCAAAGTGAGAAATTGAAGAAATTGAAAAAATCTTTCCCACCCAAAAGGTGCTTCCAAAATTAAAAATGTTAAATTCTGACAATTTTCCCAAAAGTTTCTCGTCGAGAGCTTTAATTCAAGTATGAGGTCGAGGGGGGTACGATTACGGGAAGTGCCTAATAATTAATGTCAGTGAATCAGTGAAACCAGCTAGCTTTAAAAACGTTGGGCGGAGCTTCCCTTCTCGGATGAATAGTGGCTAAATGGATGATTGGATCTTAAATCTGATGGAAAATCGTTAATATGAAATTAAATTTTCTACAACTTTTGTATTTAACAATTTTTGCTATCTTTTACCGTTTTCTTACAAAACGCGCTCAAATTGAAAAAATGAAAAAAATAAAAAATCTAAAAAAAATTTCCCGCCCAATAGGTGCTTCCAAAATTAAAAAATGTTAAATTCTGGCAATTTTCCCAATAGTTTCTCGTCGAGAGCTTTAATTCAAGTATGAGGTCGAGGGGGGTACGATTACGGGAAGTGCCTAATAATTAATGTCAGTGAATCAGTGAAACCGGCTAGCTTTAAAAACGTTGGGCGGAGCTTCCCTTCTCGGATGAATAGTGGCTAAATGGATGATTGGATCTTAAATCTGATGAAAAATCGTTAGTCTGAAATTAAATTTTCTACAACTTTTGTATTTAAAATTTTTGCTATCTTTGTAACGTCCCATCAACAACTTACAACTTCTATCATTTGTCCTTACCGACAGTTCCCAAATAGTTATCCTTTTCTCCGCCAGACGTCGACTCCGTACGGTATCTGAAGCCGTACACACTGCTTTAGTATGCCATAGCATTTTGTAACCCATCAGCTGTTCCTTATCTATTGAGTTAAAATTCGCTTTGTCATGAGGGTTGGTAGAAGGTCGGCCATTAGACCGTTACGAACGAATCTTTAAGACGCTGCCAAGTGGTAGTCATGTCATTAAATTTTAAATAATTTGATCGCGATTAACGACGGTGTGTCGCTGAACAACATGAATTACTTCTAAACCTTTGTTTTCCGGATACCAGGTAGAAATATTTTAGCTTTACCTTAATAATTATAAAATATTACTTGTAAAACTTAATTAGGTTATTTCCACTTTTGGTTCATGTACAACTTCCTGACTCTTTTTGTTCAATTTATTAGAGAAACCTGTGTATTTCTTTTTTTTACTACAGCCTAAATTTTAAATGTAAATCTTACAGCCTACAAAAACTATAAAGCCGATATCATGTTGGTTATTGCTAAAGCCTAAACATATTTCCACAAACAAGCCTAAAGTGTTATGCATTAATTAACTATAACTGTGTACTCTTTCTACAGTGTAACCGATATTGAAAACTTTTAATAAGCTATAAGCAAAATATTGCTGATATGTAACTAAACGTTAACATTTCTTTTATGTTACCATGTGGCTTACCTAACATGTAAAGACAGTCTTATGCAACATTACACATGTTATATTAACCATCACAATCTAAGTAGCAATTTGCCATCTTGTGCTACAAATTTCAATGAAACAGCCAACTCAAAGAACTATCATTTTATGCTTATTTAAATAACTGCAAGTTTTCTAAAAAAGAAATTGTTATTTGTGTTATACAGTTATACTGGTCCAACTCCAGGGAATGTTTTAATACAATGGCATAACCTGCAACAGCTACGCTTAGAAAAGGCCTACTTTCCAACTGAACTTTAAAAAATTTAAACAAAATATTTCTACAGTGTTTTAATTAGAGACAGAACTTAATTTAAAATGAGAACTATCTGCAGTTGTTCTTTTCCTTTTATGTTAACTGTTAAATAGGCTGTATTTTGAAAGTAATTTTTGTATATGTGTACTATTTAGGATATGTTAGTATTTAATAAATTGGGAGGAGCAAGCTAGCACATTTTGGACCTTAGCCCTAAGGGCTACATATTAGAAATTTCACACCTTTTTTTTTTTATATATATATAGAGACGTCTCATAATTAATTTTGTCTATTTATTCAATTATTTATAATTACCTTTTAGAGTTGGCCAACGACATATATATATATTTATTCTTAAAACAAATCCATGGTATTTCATGTTAAAACCTTGTAACTTGTAAATCTTTTCTGTATAAATTCTGTAATTATTATTAAAAGGGAGGGTTTTTGATTTTTATTTTCGGGGAGGGTTTTTAAATTCAATTTAATAAAATATATATGTTTTCTTTTTTTTAAATCTCAAACTTTTCTTGTATTAAGGGCATATTAATAATTTCTTTTGTATTAAGGGCATGTAAACTTTTATTTTGGTTAATAAAACCAAAAATTATATCTATTTCTATAGTTTATTGAGCTAACCTCTAGGTATCCTGTGCATTGTAAGAGATAAGCTGAAATATTCCTACTTTTGGTGATATTTAAATTCTAAGGTAAGTTTTGAACAGTACCAATCTATGTGGCCCAGTATTGCTTCCGTTCCCTTAATTAATCGTTTTGTAAGATTGGTACATGTTTTCTGGTAGGTCAGTTCGTGGTTACCTTCCGTTTAAAAAATTGGTTCAGCTGTCCGGTTGTCGGATAGGCCTAAATTTAGTTTTGCTTTTAGTCACACTCTGTGATTATAGTTATTTATCTAGTTTAATTTTTCGTTTGGTGGTAACTCAATGGTCCTTGTTCTTGTTTCCTATCGATATTTCCTTCATCCGTCGCACCTTTCTCATACTACGACATATTTCATAAACCTATATTTTTTTTTGATGAAACTTTAAAAATTTTTGTTTTTTTTTTTGGGTTCCCTTTTTACATACAATTTTAGATATATCCAAGCAGAGACAAATAAAATCAAAAAAAATTACAAAAAAAAACTATAAAATCCAAAAAAAATTAATAAAATTTCATAAAATCCAAAAATAGATAGAAACTTAATAAAATTCAAAAAAAATTACAAAATTTCTCTCTGTTTGTATCTGTCTTTAATTCTTTTCTTTTTTATTCACGTACACATAGTTTTTTTTCTCACTCTTTTCCAAATTATCACCTGGCTTTTTTTTATTAAATTAAATAAACATGTCGGACTTACAACAAATAGTTGATTATCTTAGGAAGCCAGAACTTTCTTTTGAGGTAATGGTGCGAGGAGGCGGTGTTGGCACTGTAAGGACAATGCGACCTAGTTTGCGAGGCCTACTTCAAGCGGGTTCTGAGCCTTGTGCTAATAAGATCACTGTTGATAATGTTGAGGAGCAGTTAGACCTTGCTCAGGAAACTCTTGACGATTTAAATGATACATTTTCTGATTTAAACTCCACACAAAATTTAGCATTAGTTCGTTTCAATACTAGGCTCGAACTGTTTGAAGCTAGGCTGAGCCTATTAATTACAGGTATCAATAACTTAAATTTAAATGCCACTGAACACAATGCAGAATGTAACCGCATGTTGGCAGCTCTGCAAATGCTTAAATTAAATTTCCAGTCGCTCTCTGCAGATAATTTAAATGCCTCGGCAGTTTCTACGCAGTCCGCAGCGCCGCACCAAATCAACGTGGCCACAGTTCCCACCATTTCGATTTTAGGGCAGCAGTCAAGCGAAAGAAATTCGCTAAACACAGGCTCCGTACCTGCTCCCGTTATTTTGGCACAGGAGTCCACTCCTGAAGTAGTCTATGGCAAACTCAGCCATCCCGCTGAAAAGTTAATAGCAACTTTGCCCGTAACAGACGGCTTCGATTTAGAGAAGCTTATTAAATTCATCAAAATTGCCTTGTCCTTATGTAGAATTTACCCGGACATTAAAAGAAATATTTTAAGTATCCTTATGCCATACGCAAAGGAACCGTTAAGCTCTTGCTTATGTAAGCATACGACGTTTCGTGCTTTCCACAGAGAGGCTCTAGACAATTTTATTCCTGCTAAACGTCGGAACACTTTGGAGCAGGATCTCTTCTTTAGACCTCAAGGTTTGGGAGAGACTCTGCACCATTTTGTCTCCGACATCAAGGAAGCAGCGCAGGTGCTTCTTGTCAATAAAAATGAAGCCGAAATCACCCAGGTTATTGTAGATGCTCTCTCGCCGGAAGTGCGAAACTGTCTGGTTTTCGCAAAAAGGCCTGCTAACTTTAATGACTTGGATACCATCTGTGCCCAAGTCAATAATACCTTATACACAGATCAAGAAAGATTGGCTACCAAAAAAAGCTTCTCTAGGTCGGAACCCGAGTTTAGACCCATAAGGTCACCCGTAACATGTTACAATTGTGGCCAAAGAGGTCATACTAGCCCGCAGTGTAGGCAGTATCCTAATCAACGTCGACAGTATCAACATAATTTTTCTTCTCATCCAAAAAACGACTCAAGGGGCGGAAATTAGTCGTTTTTCCAATCAAAGCTCCTACGGTAAGAAACGACTATAGCCATATCAAATTTTATCAATCTTTTTTTAAACCTGCATACTTAAATAAAACCTTACCACGTAAGACACCTCTTTTAAATAAATCTGTTCCCTTTCATACTAAACCTGGGGTAATACACCATCAGTATAGGTCCAAACTACATTCTAAACATGAGAGTAATCTCTCAACATCCACTAAATCTTGTCACTCTTCAAATTTTAAACAGGGATTAGTTGCACCCTTTTACTTAAGGCCCACGTGCCTCAACTGTAGAACAACTGGTCACTATAACTGGGAGTGCCTTTCTTTCAAAAAAGGTAAAGATAAGATCAATAGTTTTTCTCCCTTAGCTAATAATTCTCTCACGAGAAAAACTTATAAGTCCTTAAAATCTAGAGGTTTGAGCAACAAGATTCTACCTCTTGTTGAAGTGAATTTTAAAAATTTTAAGACTAACGCCTTGTTAGACTCTGGCTCAGTCAGGAGCATCATGTCTTCTGATCTTTTTGAACATTTAGAATCTTTAAATGTAATTAAAGAAATTCAAGAGGTAAAATCGGAGTGCCTCACCGCAAACGGAGAAAAGCTAGGGATCAATCTAGCTTGTAAAGTCCATATTAAAATACAGCACTGCAGCTGGAATTTTGAAATTTTAGTGGCACCTCAGCTGTCGTGTCCTCTCATCCTAGGGTCCGATTTCTTTCTGAAAAGTCGACTCATTTTAGATCTTTTCCAAGGCACCTTCACTTTTAAATTTTATAAGGCTAAACCCTTTCAATTAGTAAATTTTCAAAAAAGGTTACCTCCTACAGTTACTTTATCCTCTGCTACTCAGGTCACCGAAAATCCACTGAGTCACCTTGATGACAAATGTCAAAAGGAAATCTCAGGACTTATAGAAAATTTCCCTGATGTCCTTACTACTGAATTAGGACTCACCGACCTAATTAAATATGAAATAGTGCTGAAAGACAATATAACGGTGAAAAGCCAGCCCTATCAATTGGCCCCTCCGAAAATGCAATTTTTGAGGGAGCACATCAAGGACCTCGTTGAAAAAGGAGTAGCAGAGAAAAGCATTTCCAATTATTCTTCTCCAGCGTTTCTTGTTCAACATCCTGAAAAGAAACCCCGAATGGTCATCGATTATCAAAAACTAAATCAACATATCGTAATCGAAGCCGTACCCCTTCCTAATCTGCACCAGTGCTTCAATTGGTTTGTGGGAGCCAAGTTTTTCACTGTGTTTGACCTCAATTCAGCCTACCATCAGATTCCACTCACCGAGAGTTCTAAACATCTCACCAGTTTTTGTACCCCTTGGATGCTCTACCAGTTTACACGAGTCCCATTTGGACTTTGTACTGGCGCTCAAGTTCTAACTCGACTTCTAGACCAAGTTTTCTCAGACATCAAATTTAGTTTCGTTTTCAATTATCTCGATGACTTAGTCATCTATTCTGAGACTTGGAATGAGCACATCAAGCATCTGCGTGAAGTCCTATCTCGCTTGCGAAGAGCGAAACTTACGGTTAATCCCGATAAGGTTCGTTTTGCAGTAAGAGAGATAAGTTTCCTTGGACATTTAGTTTCTGCTAGAGGCGTGCAAATCGACCCAGAGAGAACCAAGGCCATCAGAACTTTTCCTAAACCCACCAATCCAAAAGCTGTGTCACGCTTTATTGGTATGGTCAATTTTTTTTCTAAGTTCATCCCAAACTTCGCTGAACACGCCGCTCCTCTGAATCTGCTCCGGCGGAAAGGACAAAAGTTCGTTTGGAACACTGAGCAACAACTTGCTTTCGAATATCTGCGTAATGCCATTGCGCAACCTCCCGTACTTCGTATGGCTAATTTCGACAAACCTTTTGTCCTTCAAACGGACGCGAGTTCGTGCGCTTTAGGAGCAGTCCTACTCCAGGAAATTGACGGTTCTCGTCAACCTATTGCCTATGCTTCCCGCACCTTAACACCTGCGGAAAGAAAAGCCTCTTCTGCGTATGAGTCAGAATGTCTGGCCGTAATCTTTGGAGTAGAGAAATTTAGACAGTACCTCGAGCATCGCGAGTTTCTCTTAGAAACTGATAACCAGGCCCTTTCATGGCTACTTGCCCGTCCTAGACAATTAGGCAAAATGGGACGGTGGATAGCCAAATTAACTTCTTTGAAATTTCAAGTGGCACATATTAGGGGCACCCAAAATGTAATCGCAGATTCACTTTCTAGGATGTTTGAGCTAGAAAAGCAACCAGAACAACCGTCTCCTTCTGAGAACACCATAGTCTGCAATAGCCTTTTAACTAATTTCCCTTTAGCCTTCCAGGACATTAGCGCTCAACAGCGCGCTGATGACATTTTGAGTCCCATTATTTCAGATCTAGAAGCTGGTGCATCTTCTAGCAGATATTGTCTAAATAAAGGGACCCTTTGCCTTAAGAATCATAAAGGTATCCCTATCAAAATTTGCGTACCCAGATCACTAGTGGACCTAATCATTAATTATTATCACGATTCCCCAGTAGGAGGTCACTTAGGTATTTTCAAGACCAAATTTAAAGTGAGTGAGTTTTTCTTCTGGCCTTCACTCGTAAAGGATGTCACCCAGAAGGTTAGAAGTTGCGCAACATGTGCAGTGAGCAAGCCCGCTCAAAATAGCAAACTAGGCTATTTGTCATCGATTGTCCCAACCCGTCCTATGGAGAAAATCCACATAGACTACGTTGGTAAACTACCACGAACGGCGCAAGGCAACACCATGATACTGGTCGCTGTGGACCAGTTCTCTAAATTCACCTGGCTTTGCCCTGTCAGAGACGCCACCTCTTTCAACACCATTAAGGCCTTAAGCCAAAACATTTTCCAGCATTTTGGTTTTCCTAAGATCTTGATCTCTGACAATGCTACCTGTTTTACATCGCATTCGTTCCGCAACTACTGCTTCACTCGTGGTATCAAGCACGCAACCTTGTCACCTTACCATCCCCAACCGAACAATGCGGAACGTCTGAACAGAAACCTTAAAGCCGCCTTAATTGCCTATCATTCCAACAACCAAACTTCTTGGGACAAATCCTTATCATGGCTACAATTAGCTTTCAATTTCGCAACCCACGAGACCTTAAAAACTTCTCCCTTTAAAATCATTTTTAACTTCATGCCCAACACCCCGCTCAGCTTAACCTGGAATATCGACGACCTGCTTCCCAGGGACCATTCCGACCCTCATCAAATCTGGCGTAATGCCAAAAACAACATTCTTCGAGCCCATCAAAAGTCTGAGCGCGTCTACAATAAGAACCGTAGACCTCATCAATTCAAGATTGGCGATCTAGTGTGGTGTAAGACGCACAATCTGAGCTCCGCAATAGATAAGAGGGCCGCCAAGCTGATGCCCAGGTGGTCAGGGCCCTTTCGTATTATCGATTTTCTAACCCCAGTTACAGTTGCCCTATCTTTCCAGCATTCCAGAAATTTCGTCAAAAAGGCCCATGTTGAACAACTGAAGCCTCACCTAGTACCTACAGACCCCATCAGTCACTTTTCTAATCGCTATCCTGTTTCAGCTAACTGCGCTAAGTGCGTTTACCCCACCTGAACCTCTTCTAGGTATCATTTTGTGTTTTTGTTGCTGTGTAGTGTTTTACACATTATCACTTGATAAACAAGTGTAACCGGACTCGACAATAAACCAGGAGATTGGCCATCTCGAAGGTTATTATGTATCCTTGACATGACATATATTTCCCGGCGCCGGAATCTTTCAAATAAAAATTGTCGTTAGACATGACGTCATGCATCATTTAGTCTATCTTGCAAGGTCCGAAGACTGATCACCTTCCGATCCTAGAGATTAGACAATTAATAAGTTTGCTTTCGAGCACCTTATCTTACTTTAAGGACACAGCGAGTCCACTTATAGTTATGTAATGTTTGTTCTTGTTGTTTTTGAGTGTTGTGTATTTTCGGTGGAGGTATATTGACCAGTTGGTTATTAATGGTTAGTTGTAAGTCATTTTCATATGTTTTCTTATGTAATCAAGCGAATTTCTTTCGATTGACCTGCTCTGCTTGACTTAATTT
>JAGFPH010001047.1:51409-70490 GCA_018207615.1 Philaenus spumarius
TAATAAATAGGATGCTTTAAAAATGTTTGTAATCAAACATTTTTTTTGTAAAATTTTATTGATAATGTAAATAAAATAAATGTCCTCCTTTTCTTTTTGTCATGAAATAGTATTGCATATGTTTAAAAAAATGTGGAAACTTACCATGTTTATATTTAAGTTGAGTGTAGCATTTTGTATGATTTCATTCCCACAAAATAGATTTCCATTATAAGTTAAACTATTTGCCAGTTTTGTGATGGTTTCATTCATACGGTATTGTAAAGTTAGAACTGTAGTTACTGCTGGTCTATCTAGCCTTTCAAATAAGCTCGTTCCTAGACCCATTTTTCTGAAATCAAATTTCAAAGTGAAAACACAAGTATAGTTCATAAATGGAAAGTCGTTTTGGAAAACGTAGCACGACTTACAGAAATTTAATTCTATATTTTTTTTAAAAAGAAATATGTCGTAAGAATTCAAAAAAGACTCAGACTCTCTTCATTTCCTGAAATCTTAATGCTCCTGCACAATCATAAATTTTTTAACTTTGCAGTCACTTTTGGCTGAAAGGGATCCAGAGTCTTGAGAGTGACCTGTTGGTTCTTGAATTAAGAGTTGCATATTAGTTTATTTAATCGTTTTATGTTTCTGAAGTATTATAAAAAGGTACAATGGTTCTCATAACTGAATCTTAATTATATTTAATTTAAAACATGTGTAGTGAGACGTTATATTCAAGGGTTCTGAACAGAATAGCTCACTAGTCCCGGAAAGACTAAACAAAATTAAGCCTCTGTGTTTTTTACTGTAGCCAATATATTAATACGTTTGCTACCACCATAGTAACATTTTTTAGTACGCATAGACTAACGTCGTATTTATGTAACAGCTGGTTTCTATCCACATACTGATCCCGCAAATGTGCGATGCCTGTTCTAATTGAAATAGACTGACTTCGCATATTTGTGGCAGTATTATTTTGTTATTTAACTGCTAATTTGAAAGTACTAGTAAAGACCTGATTTAGTGGTACAGTACAACGCATTTAGAGTGGCAAGCGGGCTGCGCAAGCGTTGGAAAGCCCGCCTCCCACCAACGTCAGTCTTAGTCACATAGTAAAAAAGTACAGTCAGTGTCCAATATGCTCAGACTTGCGTGGCTGTGTTGTATATTTGGTGTGTAAAAAGCCATCGTCTATAGACTTGACTGTACGCCGCGCTACCTAGCCTCGGTAAGGTAAGTGTGGTGGGATATGTATTCCGTCTCTCTCGCACTACCCTCCCTACACGCCATTCTGATTGATTGAATCTATATCAGTATGTAAGAAGGTCTGCCGCTCATATGCGGTCCTTGGTCTGCAACTTTGACGATTTTAAAAGCTAGAAATTGTATAGTGTGAATTCTGCTAAATGATCTTTTACGTGGAAACATGAAGATGTTAGGTTCTCATGAAAATTACACCCCTTTCTCACACAACAATTCTTGGTTGTTTTCCCGCCTTTTATTTTGTGGGAATGTGAAGACGGGAAGTTCTCAGAAAATGTTTTCCCCCCTTTCTCACGCAACAATTCTTGGTTGTTTTTCCACCTTGCTTAATAATGTCACAATAGTCTATGGCGATGAACCGTGCGATACATATATGCGATCCTTGGTAGGGAACGTGATGAAACTATTATTATTGATAATTATTAGTTGTCTGCATTATACATTTTTTAAATAAATATTTTGTTTATTATTATTATCACATAAAGTCTTATTTTATTTTGTCAATGTCCTTTTCAATTTTGGTTTTAAAATTTTGTTTCCCATTTATGAAATCATATACGTTATACATTTTGTTTCATTGCACACAATAAGAAAACAACAATAAGTTAATATTACAAATAAAAAGGAAAATGCTATTTTAAATATAATATGTCGTATATTGGAATTTTGTATTATAATAATTGAAGCTATAATTCAATAATGCTAATTGCAGTTTTTATTTTTTGAGTAAAATATTAACAGTTTTAAGTAATAAGGTAGGTTTTTCCAATAAACTTTTTTACCATTATTGTGATTTCACATTATAAATATGTAAGTATTTCTGAAGTAATACTAAGATCTGAAAAAGACAAAAGCCTCTCAAGTTTTTTAACATAAATTAGTTGCAAAAACTTGTTTACATTCCACACAAACACATTTGCTTTTCCGAAGCAGCACTTCTCTTGCTGCATTTGACGAGTTGCTACCAATATGTTAATTTTGTACACAAGTCTCCCTTTATTAGAATTTATTAACATTATTAGATTATACGCTGTCCTTCGAAAATGCTAAATTAAATTGAACTTACTTGGCTTCCTGACTTCTAACCAATGGCGATAGTTGATCAGGATCTCCTACAAGTACAAACTTTTTGGCCGAAAACAATGGTCTGAGCACAGTAGGTTGTAATACCTGAGTTGCTTCATCTACTAAACATAAGTCAAATTTACGTCTGCGTAACAGAGGATGACCAGATCCTAGGCATGTAACTCCCACCACAGGCTAAACAAAATAAATGTTCTGCATTACATGTCTTCTACAAGAATAACTTATTTTATTTAGAGGTTTCAATAATAACCTTTAATGTTAAGGGGCAATAGAATCTTAAGCTGATTTGTTTAAATTGAAAAACTTATAATGTTTAATAGCACCACACAACTGTGTACATAAATAAATAAACGGTATCAGTTAACTGACACAAACTTTCTCTCAACTTACTGTAGTCAAAATAATATTGTTTTCAATCATTGTATTTATTACTTTTTAGAACAAAACAAAAAAATAATATTCTACCTAAGTCAATCGTATAAAAAAATTATTGTCCTAGGCGGGATTCGATCGCACGACCTTTGAATTACTGGCCGTGATCGCTATCCCGTGGGGCCGCCGCCGCGATGCTAGATTGACAACATAAACTTGTTTATTTTTAAACATTTCCCCATAATTATAAAACGCCGAAGTTTTGATAAAAGCGGGTGTTGTCATTTTGTTTGGCATCTTAAGCACTATAAATACTGAAAATTTGATCAAAATCGTTAGAGCCGTTTTTGAGAAATTTGCATTTTTGTCGTTTTTTTATGGGTTTTTAGGGGTAAATTACCCTTAAAAATTCCAAAAAATGAAAAAAACGCCTGGAGATATTAGGGTTTAGTACCTACATACCAAATTTCATGAAAATCGGACCAATAGTGTCCTCTCTGGTCGTGTATACATACTGACAGACTGACAGACAGACACCACTCTAAAAACACTTTTTTGGGTTCAGGGAGCACCAAAACAAAAAATTCCACTAAAAATATTTTTGGGTTCAGGGAGCACCAACACAGATAATTGCACTAAACCATTTTCTGGGGTTCTGGGAGCACCAAAACAGATAATTCAACTGAAAATTCAAATTCGAAAATTTTTACGAAAACAATACTTTCTCCATATACTACGTATAGGGTGAAAAAAGTAAAAATTCATGTTTTTTTTTTGTAAAATAAAAGTTACTTTAATCAATAGTATTAATATTTCAAAGTAAGCAAATGCTTAGAATAGCTAGAATCGATCATTGGATTTACAAGAAATATCTGTTTTAAACGCTAACTGATAATTTCATGCAGGTGTGGATTAACCTAAAGGCTCACAAAGCCAAGGGGCGCAAGCTAAAAACAATTTGTTTAAACAACAAAGAAAATGTTTATGATGAGATAAAAAAAATGTTTATAATGAGATTAACTTCATTTAATTTTCTTTAATACAGTTTATTGGTGTACGTAATTATCGTTGATTGCAGTTTCGTGTAGTTTTGCAATGAGTTACAGAGGCGTAGAGAGCTTGGACTAAGGTTTATCGAAAGGCCCTGCTTGTTTGAGTCATACGCTTGGCTATCAGTGAGTCTCTACTGGCTGTGGCTAGGTCGAGCCGGGGCGCAAGCACAAATGTTAAAGTTTTCAGCAGTCATCCCCCCACCCTACCAGTAAACAATCAGTCACTTCTTTGTTCGAATACAAACGGTCAGTAAGCCACTTTAAATTTTATATGGTATAACATGAGTTTGTTAAATAATTCACTAACATCGTGTTTTTAAATTATTGTAGTGTCTGTTTACATTGAGTCATTAACCAAAACCTATACTGTAGGAAAAAGTTATGAAGCAGATTCCTAACATAACGTCCGTTTTTCATGCATTGGCGAATGTGGAACTGGGAATGACAATATAAACAATAGTGAAAATT
Source organism: Philaenus spumarius (assembly GCA_018207615.1). NCBI lineage: Eukaryota > Metazoa > Arthropoda > Insecta > Hemiptera > Aphrophoridae > Philaenus > Philaenus spumarius. The sequence continues at coordinate 55,636 of JAGFPH010001047.1, forward strand.
GACCGTATGTTTCTTCTGTCACTTCTTAATACGAGGAAGTTGCTTGTGAAACCGATCCGGCTAAGGGTGTTTTTTTAAAAATCAACCTGGAGAGGAAGTTGATTAATTTAGAAAGTGAGAGAACTGACATGGATTGTAAAGATTACTCATTATGTTTCTATAGGAGTCAAATACTTATTATATCAAATGATTACGTTTATAAATATTTCAATCCTCCAGTAATTAAAGAGCACTAAGACTAGATATCAATAACAAGTCAGCAAAATATTAAACAAAAAAGGAACATAATATACAGGTTTAAAGGTTTATTCAATAACAAATTCTCATATTCCATTATTGGTACATATACATATTTTAATATTTTGTCTCTCATAGTTTGTGTCAACCTATAGCGATGCATCCCTCGCCTTTTAGGTTGTTTCTTTGTTTTAATTTGATTAACCAATATTTAGGTAAAATAATACTCTTAAAATATTCCATTGAATTTTGTATTTTTAATTCTGTTTACTTTTAATAATCAGATATTATATGGATTTCTTTTAGCGTTGTTATGCATTTGATTTTGATTACGAGATTTTAAGAAAATACCCGTGACCTAGTTTGTTTTCATTTTTGACAAATTATGATATTACTATTGCATATCGACTATACTTATTCTAGACAAAATACATCTCACAACTAATCTAATTTACATTTATATCGGTTGGATTTTATGTTATATTGTAGCTTTTTTTTAAATTGTCGGTAAAACTATTTTTCTTACACGAACAATTTACCATAATTTCTACAATGCGTGATTGGATTTCTTGTTGTGTTATGGTAACGTCAAACATAGCGGTCGGTCTACATGTAACAAGAGAATCAGTTCTGATGTCTTGTTGACTTTACTACGTACAATGGTTTTAAATAAATAGGTACATATTATGATTGTTATTATCAAATCTCTTGTGTTTTTATATGGATGTGTCAATTCTGAATGTGATATGTTGTAGAAATAATGTATTTTTGTGATCTGTAATACTTAGTTTAACTAGGCTAGAGTGTTAACCTATAAAACGGTATTTCTTTCCAATTCTAAGTTGTTTTGAGATTACAATTATAATTTTTTATACTACAATATTTAATATTCTCTTATTCTAATCGTGTCTTGATCGAGATTTCTTTAATTTAATTGGACTTTGTCTTATTTTTGTACTTAGGACCCTTTCGTAGCTGAAATACAATTTAGGCCTAGTTCCTTGTCACTGGTATTAACTTTAAATCTGGCCCTGATTACATGAAATAATTCATAATACAGTTAAATCATCTACACCGTTCAACTTATTCTAGGAAATTATAGTTCCCTTATGTAAATAGCCTGGGATTGTTAATTGAAAATAAGGGTCTTTTCTGTTATATCCCCGCATTTACTATTTGACTCTAGGCTAACCTATGGCAACAGAAATGCAAAAATAATAATTAAAAAAATACCTAAAAGGTTCTAACCTAACCTATTTAGTCACAGTATGTTTACCTGTATTCAACATTTAACAGTAAAATGTAAAACAACATTCTTGTCTGCAAAAATATTAGGCTAGGGTCGAATAGTAAAGTTACGCGTTTGCAATAACCCTTATCTAATATCAACAAAAACTGGAAACTTCCTTCCTTATATGTTATGGTGTAGTTATAAATAGTTATTTGGACATTCCCGATTAATCCTCATTCTATAGAAAATAGTTTGAGAATAAATTCGGGGATATAACAGAAAAGACCCGAAAATATTTTACAATCCATTATACTGATATTAAATTCATATTGTGTCAATAACCCAACATCATTATGATTAAAGGCTACCTTTGAAGTGAATAAAAATGTAGCGAAACAATAGAACAACATTTATTTGTCATCATTGAATAATCTTTTCTTTTTATGACAGTTTTATCTGAAGTTTTGCATAAAAACGTTAACATAATTTTGCACTTTTAAAATGTTGTTGACAGCATCAAACATTCCCCTAATAAACCGATCCCATTTTACATTACACTAAATTAAGGCAAAAGTGGACCATATTTCAAATAACTTGGATAACGAAACCTATTTTACAATTTTATTTCTAAGGCAAAACAATAATTCAAATTACATTTCTGTAAACTTGTTAACACAATCATGTTAAACCTTCGTTTACTTTTCTAAAACAAATACATGAGAAATCATATTGAATTTGATTTTTACACCATTGAACAAACAAAAATAACACCTTACGATTCATGGTTGGTAATTTGGTGATTTCCTCTTCAAACTCTATAAATGTAACTAAACTAAGTGCCACAAGTAATTGAAGAAATAACTGTAAACAGAATAAAGATCGTAATTGAATTAAAATGTCTTACTTTATTGTTATAGAAAGCCTCTAGTTGGTCTGGAGTTGTGCACGCATGATTATCCTCTCCATAATTGAGCAGATCAGGGTGGAGTCGATTTGAAGAGCCTAATCGCAAGAACTCAACTTTTCCTTTGAGACGTAACAAAACATTGTCTACTGCAGAGTGTGTATGACTTGTAATAAGAACAGTCTGCCCCAATCGCACTGCTAGTAATACTAATGACACTACTGTAGCAGTTTTCCCTTAACATTCATAAATTTAAATTAAAAATAAGTAATACTCAACAGACTCAATAATCCAAGAATTATTTATTATTACATCATATATACTTAATCAGTCAGTGGGAAACATTTGTAGCATTATTCGATGAGTTTAAGTTACTACCAATACATGCCATTTAAAATGCCTGCTAATTCTTCTGAAATGATAGCAAACATATTTAATTTTTTAATATTCAATTAAAAATAATTTCATATAACATACAATAAAATTAAAGAGCTTTACAATCAGTATATAGTACCAGGAGACCGAGCTAAAGCTCGATTATAAGCAGGGCCTAGTTCGCTCACGTCAATAACTATTATTGCAAATTTCCGTGAACATCGTATAGGTTAGGCCTATAACATTAAACAACTAAATAAAGGGTATGTTTATTTAGCAGAAGTATTCGTTGCCATGGTAACTATAAATAGATACAACATTAGGCTTACCTCTAATAAAATACAGTTTAAAAGAAAACAGATGATTATTGTAATGGCATTGAAAACATTTGCATCAGCTGTGCTTCGTTTAAAAGAAAACAGATGATTATTGTAATGACATTGAAAACATTTGCATCAGCTGTGCTTTGTATTGTTTAAAATGGACAAATTTCACTTTTTAATTTAATAAAAAGATGTAGAAAACGAATTTTCCCAGACTGGTGACCATTTCCAATCGATTTCTCGTGGCCAAAAGCCCCATATAAAATCAAAAATCCTTAGACGGAGATTCCAGATCCATTTAGCAGACAATTATCTCTCGCTTTAGAAGATAAGATATCTTTTACCTCTGGATAATTTGTTACTATAATAGACTCGCTCTTAATCGACCACCTTAATCAACACTATATTTTTACAATTATCTACAATTTGTTGTTGTTTGATTTTTACAATTTGTTCTAATGTATAATTTGTTGAGAGAAGTGGAAGAAAAATGTTGTCATGTCACAAGGCAAACTTGGTTTACTAGGAGTTAAAAGCAAAATTGCTAGGTCAATAGAAACTATAATAATTTACACTTCTAAGAGACAAATGTTATTTAATTCTTCAAAAAGCCCCATGTTTGTGATCAACTTTATAATGTACAGTTTTTCTCTCTTGTTAAAATGCCTCACCTTAGGAGCCAAATTATTATCTACAAGATGTTGAAAATTAATAAATAGGCTTACTTTTTTTGTATAGTAACAAAAAGGTTTATTCAAAACTGAAGCATTAAATTAATTTTCTTTTTCAATTTCGTCTTGTATATGAACATTAAATAGAGCACTTTTTATATGACACAATAGTTTTTAAATGAAATGAATTTATATATTTGAATATTTTTTTTCTATAGCTAAACAAAAACAAATTACTATAAAACTCTTAATCTCAGGTTAAAGAATCCTGGCTTGTTAAATGTGCAATAAAAAAAATAAAAAAAAAATTGGGTGTGCGTCGGACCACACGGTGGAAGTTATACTTCTTTGGCCATTCTCATACACCCACTCACGCACACAAACAGACAGGATATATAAATGAAATATAAGACATTTTTCAATATTATTCAATATATTTATCTTCAATATATTATACGTGACTTCATTATTATATTATACACCTATATTATCATTATCAGTAATTATATATTGTGGATTCGGTGACCCTACTGTCGATTAATCGATAGTTCTTAAAAATTTGTTCTTACTTTTCAGCGTGACGCGGTTTCTCGACCAACATCCCATCCCAAAGTGTCTAACGGGCGCAAAGAAGTATAACTTCAAAAATACTTAAATCTAACACAATGAAATACTTAAAATTAGTTTAAAGTCTGAATGCTGAATTTACTATTTAATCAATCGATTGTTCAAGATATCTATATTAATAATTTTGCTGGTTCAATTTTATTTGCTGTTCTTAAATGTGGACATATAGTCCTGTAATTTGTTTGATATTACCTTCAATGGATGACTATAAATACTGTTGGTTGAATTTAAAACAAATTACTAGTTGTTGTACTTCTTCAATTTGAATATTATCATGAATTCTACTTCTTGTTGATAATTTCTCTTCAGGATAGGAACAATATGTTCACCTTGGTTTACACTTGAAAATAGTTTAAGAAATTTAGATGTATGTCTGCACAAGACAAAGACTAGGTGAGCAGTTAATATACGCTTGGTTTTTTTTATAAAGTCCCGGGCTACAATGGAACAAATGCCATTCATAGTATCGTTCCTGCTATTCTGTTTCAAAATGACTACGTCTCTCTTGTCACGTAGGCCATAATTTTACAAAATATAATTTTATTGTCGTCAGCATGGTATATTTTATGTTTTTACAACTGTTTAAATATATAATATCTAACATTAAAATAGTTTAAATCGTTCTAAATAAGAAAATATCCACTTTTATATTTTATATAAACTCACTTTCTTCGATGCTGGATTGAATTAAGTCTCATCACCTGTTCTTTATTCGCCAACGTCTACCGAGCACAAAATGACTCTATAACTTTTGAAAATGCAATACGCAAACACCTTTTTTTTTGTTATATTAAAAAACATTCTTTCAAATTGCTAACACTTTGGTTTACTTTATAAAATATACAATGCATTTAAATTAATTTCTATGACTACTTTACTGAAAATAAATGAATTTACACATTAAGATCTGTGAAAATGTTCTTACTACATACTTTAGGGTTATAAGTTAATTTTGGTTGTCTAATATTTATTTGTTTAAAAAAAAGGTAAGTTTAGTATAATTTAGTTTTAATTACACAGGTTGAAGACCACTGTGGCGACAAATTCACAATGATTGAATGAAACCCCAAACCACAAATAGAAGGAACAAAAAACAATAACAGAACCAGTTAATGAAAAGTTATGTTTATTGTACTACACTTATGCACATTTCAATGGTATAGTCTCATCATCCTCAGAGGGCTTTAACACTACTGAACTAAACTAGTCTAGGGTTTACTCTGTCCTCCCCACTCCTCTCCATTCACTCTGGAAGTGGGGAACTTTAGAGGAGCGACGTAAACGTTTACCCCCCCCCCCCCCCCCCAGGTATGTGCCTATCATTAGTAATGGGTAATCCGCCACTGGTCTTTTGTATATCATTATCTTTAGTTAGAATTATTATGTACCCAACATCACTTGTAATCATATTTTCAAAATAGGTTATCCATTTATAATTACAAGGGAACAACCTCACCTATAAAAATATATTAAACCCAACTTCATTACCCTCCTCTATGCATAATTGGATAATTAATTTCAGAGAAGTTAATATAAGATTACTTTTTTTTTAATGAATACAAACCTGTTCCAGGCATTCCTTTGATGAGAATGTATTTTTCTGCTGCTAAAGATTGGAAAACAGCACTTTTTTGTCCAGAATTTAATGATGACAACAAGTCTGCACCGACTTTTAATACTTTTGAGCTAAGTTTAGGAGCAAATTTAGGAATATCCAGAGAAATAATGGATTCTCGTATTTGTTTGGCTTCTTCCGTATTATCAAGCAAGCAACCTAGATTGGTCAGGTTGAAAGTAAGCAATGTCTGAGATTCATATCGATCAAGATGCCATGTGCTTTCACCACGAACTGAGAGGTCTCTAAAAAGAGGAAAACAAGTGTATCTTATTTATTTTGTTTTGAAGCATTCAACATTTATTAAAGAATTATTACTTGAAACTATTTTAACAAAGCTTATATTATATACTTTAACTACAAGCTCCCCCCCCCCCCCCCGTTCGCTTAGATCACCCAACCACCGCAACGAAGCAAATGGAAACAGATTCTGTATACTCTGATATTTTCATGTAATTGACAACTGATTAGGTCAAGTAGTGTAGGGTAGAGGGGGTAGTGGTGACCTGAATCCTGAAGCATGTGCAGTAGTTTTTGCATGAATGACAGTAATATTTGTTTATGTAATAGAGAGGTATTTCTTCTCGCATGTAAAAGGCTATAACTATAAATACTGTAATTAAAATTTTAATGTCCCAGTTATGCTAGCTCAAAAGGAAAAACTGAAATAAAGACATGTACAATTTGAAAAATATGTATTCATACTAAAACTCAAGAATGAACAAATCAAACATATTGATTGATTTGCAAAGAAAAAAATTTAATTCAGGAGTTTAACGAAGAAAATATTAATAATTAATGTCAACTATATTAATTATAATGGAATAAAATAGTCATTGAAAGTTCATATTACTCACATTGTAAACACCTTACGTGAGTATTGAATCTATAATGGCCTTTATGGCCGCCTGACTATCAGAACACATCGTAACATCTGTACTCATGCTTTCTGAGTCCAGTATTCGTTTTACGCATGCAAGTATTGTGTATACCTCCGTTTTTAAGACTTTAGAGTAGAGCCCCAGCGACACTGAGTATCTTTTTTGGTTGTACGGTCCTTTCTGCATGTATATTCCGGCTCCCGTACCTTTGACTGTTTTTGTCCCGTCTGTGAACCAGATTGTCCATTTCTAAGACCTACCTGTTTCCATAGCCACTCTTCCCGAGCCAGGAAAATATCCTCTAATTTGCTATTGAAATTATACTTGGGAGTCGTGTCGTCCGTACCGGCTCACAGCATCTGAACCTACTCCAGTAATTTGTTCAAGCATTCATCGTGTCCATTTCTTGCAAGAGATGTTGACCAACTCCCATTGTGTTCAATCTCATTGCGGCCTTACTAGCCTACCCCTGGCCCAGGAGGTCAAGAGGTGGGAGATACAGGCCGCTGTGGGGGTAGTTCTCATGGCCTCCGTGATTCCAAGACAGGCCAACCGCTGTACTTTGTTAAGTTCTCTTTTTGCCCATTCCTTCCTAGTAGCGGGCCACTATACTATAGAGGCAAAAGTTGGAGATGGTGCTATGATGGTAACATTAAGCCAGTTCATCATCTGGGGCCGAAGCACCCATGAGGTTCCAATAGCTCTCCTACATGCCCAGAAAGTGTTATACGCTTTTGCTGCCTTCTTCCTTATATGTTCTCCCCAGACTAGCTTTGTGTCTAGGGTGATGCCTAAATATTTTGTTTTTTCAGAACATGTAAGTCTTTGTCCCAGTAAACTGGGCATGTACAGACCATCTGTTCGACATTTCCTAGTAAAAAGATTGAGATCTGTCTTCCCTGAGTTTACAGTTAAACCCATTCTCTCACACCAGCGTTCTAACCATTTGAGTGAGCTTTGGACGAAGTCAGATACAGTATCTGGGAATTTACCTATTCCCAGAATGCATATGTCGTCTGTATAACCTTGGGTATAAACCTCTCATTTAGTCCCACAAGCAGATCATCCACGACCATAGACCATAAGAGAGGTGAAAGAACCTTCGGGGCGCAACCTCAATTCTAATTTCATTACTGTTTAATTGTTAGATCACCATTCTATTTTCAAGGTAAGCATTTATCCAGCGGGTGATAATATGCTCTACCCCCGCTTGATTAATGCCTCTGTCATGGATTTGAAGGAGGTATTATTAAACTCCCATCGCAAGTTTTTTCTGCTCCAGCACCTTTTCCACTCTGACTACTAGTTGGAAAGCTATTTCAACAGATCTGCCTGCTATGTATGCATGTTGATTTTTATGAAAAGGATTTGCAGCCACTTTTTCTGTCTATCAGTTTTTCCAGCATTTTGAGTAGGAATGATGTTAAACTGGTAGGTCGAAAGTCTTTTGGGTTGTTGTAGGTTCCTTTCTCTGGTTTAGGGATGTAAATTACTTTTGCTAGACTCTATAATCTAGGTAAGTGTCCTAGAGCACGAAATGCTCTGAATACTTTTATTAGCCATGGCACCAGTAACTCCACCCCTCTGAAGAAGAGCTGGGAATATTCCATCTGGTCCTGCACTTTTAAAAGGGTCAATGACTTTATCACCCATTTGACCTTGTTACCAGTTACTATTTTCTTTGTGTTTCCCAGTCAACCTTCCCTGTTGTATCCGGGATTTCTTCCCGCAATGAAACAGATCCTGGGAAATGTGTTGTTAATAGATACCTCAGGGTATCCTCTTTCATTTCCGTCATTTTCCTTGATGGAAATCTCAGGGGACCGGGTCTCTGACAAGAACTTTTTGAAGTCTTGAGAGTTCGGAGATGGTCTCAATGCCATTGCAAAAGGTCCTCTAGGAGGATCTAGATGCCCTCCGAACTTCTCGTCTATAGTTACGTTGCTTTTGCCTAGACTCCTCCCAGTCTCTAGGGTTAAAAGACCGCTTGGCCATTTTAAAGCTTTGGCGAGTCTGCCTACGGTGAGATTCCAGACTCTGGTTCTACCGCAGTCTCCATACCTGGGGTTGAGCTTTGAGCTTGCTACAATTCCTCTCATAAGAGTTTGTTAAAGCTTCCTGTAGATGACCTACAGTTAGCTCAAGATCTGCATAATTGTGAATGGTCTGGATCGGACCATCATTTAGCTTTGCCTCAAGGCTTTTTTTAAAGGAATCCCAGTAAGTCTGTCTTGGGTTCCTTATAAGCCTACTCTCTGTCTCAGCTCCACATAGTTTAAACTGTGATCAGAGAGTGTTGGTTCCGTGGAAACCTGCCAACCATTCACTCTTTCAAAAAATGTGGAAGAGCAGAGCGTTATATCTATGACCTCCTTCCTCTGCCTGTTTTGGAAGGTGTGGTCATTGCCAGTGTTTAGAACCATAAGATTGGTTCCACTTAAGTAATTGAGGAGGGCATTGGTGTTGGTACTTCCCCATATCACATGATGTGAATTGGAGTCGCACCTCACCAGCACAGGAATGCCCTTCTTGTTACATTATAATATTAGTTTTTCCATCTCATCTGTTGGAGGATGATGATTTATATCATAAGGGAAATAAGCCGATCAAACAACTATTTCCCTCATGACTTCATCTACTTTTATCTTAACTTTAACTGCCACTAGGTCACAGGAAAGGAAACCAGCCACCGGCCATGAATCCAGTCCTTTTATCATGACCGCCGCCCTTGAACAACCTATAACCAGTTACATTTAACCCTTTTATGTTGCCCCCATACAGCCACCGTTCCTGTATGAGAGCAACATGTACATTAGTCTTACCTAAACAATGAGAAATCAGACTAGAGGCTGCTATGCTATGTTGTAAGTTAGACTGCACAAAATTAATTTCTCTCACCTGTTGTATCCTGTGAGGTCCAGCGTAGTTCTTCTTTTCTCCTGGTGCCAGGGGATGGTCTATTTCTGTATCGGGAGCGACGGGACCACCAACCATTGTCGTTCTCCCCTCCTACTGCTTCACCTCTTCTTTATCTTCATTCCTTGGCTTCTCTCCCAGTGGTGTGAATGCTGCCTGAGCGAAGCCATAGAAAAGTTTCCATTCATACTTCTTCTCCAGTACTCCAGCACTGATGGAGTCGATAGTGAGCACAAGGCAGATTCCTTTCCTTCCTTCCTCTGTGCGCTTAAAGACTTTCCAGCCTTTAGTGTTAAGGACTTCGTTCCTTCCCAGCATCTTCAGGACCTTCTCAGTAGGTAGAGGTGGCCAAGGAACCAGGCTACCACCTTCTTGTACTGAAGATCTTCCATCCTCACCACCTTCAGTTCCTTACCCCCGACCTCTCGACCGAGGATAATACTCTGCAGAGCGTTGATCGGCACAAATGCCGATGACTGCTTCTTTAGAAAAATAGTTATCTCGGATCTTTGGGTCCGCTTCCTCTTCTGGCATGCTATACATTGCCTCAAAGGTTTATCTTCTGTATATGCTTCCAGTATTATAGCCACCCTGATTCCAGGTGTGGTTACCTTGGCATATGTACCTTTGTTTGTTCTCTTGCGAGTAACATCTTCCCATATGGTACCTGCTGGCCGTGCCTTTTTTTACACTTCGGATATCAGGCTGACACTTTGGGTACCCGATGTTCCAGGTTTCGGCGATGTAGGCCTTTTCCTGTCTAGCTTCTTGCTAGGAGAGTTTGCTACAGGAGTTCTGGCACCCTGCACCATCGAGGGGTTCATTCCCCGCTTTCCGGTCGCAGCAGCAACTTATTCAACCGCTCGTGCCTCCCTCCGTTGCCTTCTTTCCCAGTATCCTCCTTTGAAGTAACCTCCATAGGTGTCTCAACTACCATCTCCTCTCCACCCTCCTTCGGCCACAGATTGTTAACAGAGGCTGTCAGACCCTGTGGCGAGCTCGGGTTTTGAGGTGAGTCTAGCAATGCTGCTTCCTAGCTGCCGGAATCAACAGACATAATTGATTTCTGCGTGTCCTCGTCCTGGGGTTTTCCCCCAGACCTTCCTTTTGGTTTGGTTGAGCTGGGAAACTCTGAAACAGATGGCATGTTTAAAGTTTTCCCTTTTTGGTAATCCATTTCATTAGTTAATTGTTTATTTAGTATTGTATTTGTTATGTTGTGTGTGTATGAGTAAACAACATTTCAGACTACTCAAAACTCTTTTCTCCGCCCTTAACCACCTAAGTGGGGGGGGGGGGGCTGCATGGTCCTATCCAGTCACCATCTGGCAGTGAAAGCAGAGGCGAGATTTTTGCCAGTTGATAGGGCAGCCCACTCATGCTGGTTAGGCTGAGTTGGGCCCCTGTACTACCTGGCAGCCCGGCGTGCTTCCCTGGTTTTCCCCTGCGGTGCATATTTAAAGAACCAGATCTATAAAAAATGTATAATTGAACTGGTAAACTTAACAGTTATTTCTTAAGCAAATCTAAAATCTAAAACAAAGAAATCAAGTTGAATATTTAAATTCACAGTATGAGTAGGTGTTGATTAAAATTACACCTACCTCTCTAAATGTAAAGTAGCTGCATTATCTGACACACTTCTGACCGTACCCGCTGCCACTGCTACTCTGTTAGAACTACTTACAATTAAATACTCTCCTTCACTGACAGAACATTTCCGATCATCTCTCCATGTAAATGTGTGTTCATAATATCCACTGGTTACTTCCTTAACACTTCCAACTAATATAACATTACTTATACAAGTTCCATTTTCCTCTCTGAAATCAATAATTTAACCAATACAATTACATTTTTAACAATCTCTGTATACTCGATATTTAACTTCAATTTGTGTTTAACTTTGAGAGATGACTATAAAATAAAATAAACAATAGTATGTGAGCTTTAAATTTGAACTAATTTGAGCTTTTTAACCGCTATAAAACTATAATTTATAAAATATGAAAGTTTGTTTGATTGAAAATATGTATTAAAAATCCAAATATTTTACTGTATATACTGAACGTACGTATAGCAAAACATTCATATGGTCAGAAAAAGTCATTTCATTATATATGATAATTCTAATAGATGGTCCCCTCAATATTGGTTTATCTTTTTCAGAAAAATTATTCAAGTTTACTACAGCAATAAAATACACTTAATATGAAATAATACCTCTGTTGAGGTGTTTGTGTCCAAATGTCTTGAATTTTAATTCCATTCTTTTGAGATTCAGCATGTTCTAGACGTAGCAACCCTGACCAATGAAATACATATTGGACATGTTCCTTCTCCAAATGTTCTGTAGATGATAAAGACAATGCATTCAGTGGATTGGATTGAGAAAGTTGATCCAGACCTTTTTCTCTGTAAGTGGTGGACAAATTAATGAGTTTTTCAATTGATTTAAAATAATATTCAGATGTATAAAAAACCAGTAAAATTGATAAATTTATATTAATTTATTAATTATGATTACTTCGTTACTCCAAACTCAAACAAAGTAATTCCTGTATAGGTCCCGGCAAGTAACTTGTGATAAGACCCCAAAGTTTCACCCAATTTTAAAACATACGCCCACCCTTTTTCCTAGACTACAACACACTTTTCTCACTTCATTTATCTACAGTCAACACTGTTTTCTATTGTATCGACACATAGAACAATAAGAATTGACTGTGTCATTTTAGTATTTTATAATTAATTTTTGCACATTTTCACCATTTGAGTATTCAAAATATGCAAAAAAAATATTTTATTGTGAACACAAATAATGGCAGATGTCTCGAAAAACAACTATAAAAAACTGATCCGTTAGTCCATTATTTACATTAAACTTTTGATATATTTACTTTTTATTATGTTTTGTAAATTATCAAATATTGATTTATGACTCCTCTCATCAATAATTATTTAAAGAACTTTAGAATACAAATGTTTTCTTTTTTTTTTGTATATGGATATATTTCTCATCTTTTTTTATCATACATAGATCATATATTATTGTAAATAAAATGTCAAATTAGTACTTGTTGTGCTACAATGTGTGAACAGTTAGAATAAACAGGCAAAATCCATATAATAGTGCAAAACAACTTCAAATGAGTTTAACTAGTTTTGTTAAATACAATTTTGATCATTAATATTTCATTTAGAAATATTTTGATGTAGGCTTACAGTTGAACTTGGTTATAGCGTCAACAAAGGGACCGAACGAATGTTGACTGTACGTCCGAGTGACATTATAACGATGTACAAACAGGAAATCGTACTTTTGTTACCTTGAGTGAAAGGACAAACAACTATACAGTATTACAGTAGAGTCCCGGTTATTCGCCATTCGGTTATCCGCCATTCCGTGTTATCCGCCACACCAGCGGCACTTATTTAATTTAATTGTAGGCGTCAGTGATTGTAGCGGTACGTGTCTGCGATAACTTGCAAGCGTCAGTGAGTGTATGTGACTGCGATAGCTTGCGGGTGTTAGTGTACGTGCTCTGTGTCTGACCATGAGAATTCCCCCTCTACCACTGGCCCGACCCCCGCTTACTGTCAGCTCGTACGAACTCGTTTTGTAAACAACTGTGTCTCTCTAAGTGTTTAGTGCGTGCAGTGAGGTTATTCGTTAACATTAAGTTTTTGAGTATGATATGGTGAAAGTACAGTAGTTTATGTTGTGTTATTTAATCTTGATCTGAATTTTCTGTTTGTACAGATAATTCTGCATTAAATTTATTCGAACTGTAATTAGTTTCGGGACTTTTTATGTACAGTATTATATTGTGCCTTTAATGTATTTATCCTAACAATCTTGTCATTCAATTTCGTAATTTCATTGAAAATAACTGTATTCCATTATTTTTCTTTTCTATTATATAGTATTACTGCAAAATATCGTATTTACTCATTTAATTTACAATAAAAAGTATTAATGGTGTAAAACGTCTATTATTTGTTCAACCCTCCCTATTATCCGCCCTTCCACCGGCCCGTTTATGGCGGATAACCGGGACTCTACTGTACTATTATTTGGCCACATTATTCATGACGTTTATTAAAAAGTAAAACACTACTTTTCTTTTAATGTACAGTAAGGTTCCGATAATTCAAACTAATTGGAGCTGAGGTCACCTACAATTATAAATTAGGTAACATTGGTTAATGTGTCAAGTTTTAATGAGTAAATACATGTTATGTGTATTAACAAATTGTATTTAAAACACTAAAATTACAGTAAGTATTAAAACATTATCTTACTGTAATAAAAAATACGCAACAATTTTAAAGTGTTAACATTACTAGGGAGGGAAGACAATGGTATGATCACAACTACGTAAATGTCTCGCCAGGCTATACGATTGAGTCTCGCCGCACTTTTGTATTGTCCGAACACCTTCCCAGCAAGGTCATGGGTTTAGTTACACACACCACACAACTAACACCGTTTACCGTCTGAATATTGTTTTTTAGGAGGGGTGGGAGAGTTAGATGCTTGTAGTGGAACCTCCCTCTAACGACATTGTTGGGACCTGCCGGAGATTTTACGTGTGAAAAACAATACAGTTTGTTTATTTATCGGTTTGATTGTGAGAAGAGAGAAAATAGGCGCCCCGAAATCAAAGAAAAGGGGGAATTCTAACATTTTTCGAGTTCTGAGAAAACTGAATTCAAAGTTTGACATTGATATTTTGTAGATTTATAACGTTACAACCGAGGGGTTAAAATATTTATTGACGCTAAAACAAGGGTTTTATAATAACGTAAAAGATAACGATTTGACCGGACCTGAAAAACATGACGCTATGTCCGAGTTGACGCATTAGCCGAGGCCATTAAAACCAAGTTCAACTGTATTATGTATTTTGGTACCTTATAAAATATGGGTTTCATTTAAAAAGAGCTACTGAAAAATGTTTTATGAAAGAGTACTGCACAATTATTCTTAATAGAGGGAATAAATTACACAATAACAACTAAAAACTGTAACACTTACGTCCATGTCACAGAGAAAATAATAAAATAAGAAA
>JAGFPH010001047.1:70500-82526 GCA_018207615.1 Philaenus spumarius
TGGGGCTGAATAACAAAAGCAGCTATATTTTATATTTTTTGTAACCATAAGTTGCAAAACTTAACTGAAACATGAAATTAAATATACATGTAATCAGGTATGCAGAATATGTCCGATCCCCCAATTCTAGATTGGGGGAAATTTGAACAAGTATTAAAAAATAACAGAAATTTCCCCTCCCCCAAGTTTGCCCGAGATATTATAATGATATCAAATCTCATGAAGCACAATGACCTATAACTTAAAGATTGCCAATTCACAAAAACAAAAACAAACCTAGCCTAGGCCTAGCCTACTTCAACCAAGATCACAATAAATTATACCACACTTTTACATATCACTTTTCCATTTATTAACACACTATAAAATTAACAAACAAGCATTAACACCAATTCTTTAATCACAGTTATCCAGTGTGAAGATCAGAAATCGTATTGAACCCAAACTAGGTTATACCAATGTAAACAAACATCTCAACATATGATCGATATTAAATGTTGCGATTCGAAATTATGTTATAAGAAAACCTAAATACAACGAATAGAACATAATATAGATATGTGTAACATAAATAAGTGTTCAGTAAAACAATGTTAATTAAAGTAAAAGTATTAGTATTTATTGTAAAGAGATTGTAAAACGTAAATAACATAAGGATGTAAGATTCAGCCATTAACACACTAGAGTAGGCCTGCTTGATACTAAGGTCGCGGTTTAATACATATTTTTATTTTACTAATATAATGGTAATTTTAACCAATATGGCATAAATTTAAAAGAAATATTAATGTGCTAAATAAATACTCATGTTACACGCGAATATGCGATATTCACACAAGAAACGTTATAATCTTATAATACATGGAGCCTAACGAAATGAACTACAACCGACCAATCGGAGATCAGATGTGCAACAAAAGGAAATGAAATGAGCAATACCAAAAACCCCTCTAGGAGACAATTGAAAATGACCTAACTACCGCCTGCCTAGTTCGAAGGCATTCTACAGCCATGAGTCCAAATATGAAGATGTGTTTTTTTGCAATTCCGATATTTATTCAGTTAAAATAAAAGTGTTACCTGAAACAAAACCGTTTAACATTGAACAGAACTTGGTATAGTCTGTATACTTTATAAAGAAAATAGTTAAAATCAACTAAATGAGACTAATTAATCAAATTAATGAACTTTGAATATTTTATCTTAAGCACAATCTTGATGCCATTTTCTAAATTCAATATCTAACATAGATTATAATCCAAATGCGTATTATAAAAAGATTATCCAAACCCGGCCGATAACCCTTCCCGAGATTTTATTAAAGATTTATTGTCATATGAATTTAGATAATAAATCAACCAATATTAATTGAGCAAAGCTGATGGGCAATCTTAAGAAATCTGTAAATGAACAATCTTGTGAATATAATAAAATTATCAATAGTTTCTTTTAAAGAGTAAATGTAAATGATACAATTTTGATTACAATTAAAAAATAATAAAATGTATATTCTGTTTCTTATTTATAGTTTTTAAAGTACAGCTATCATTTAAGTTCAAAGTAATATAGGCCTAAGATTATCATAAATAGGCTAATCCTATTAGACCACTCAAAGATTAAAATTAGTTTTGTAATTATTATAAATTTGATGCCCAACTAGTGGGGCATTATTATTATTATTAAAAAGAGAGAAAAGATTATTATAATATTAAAGAAATAAGCTAAAATAAATGTTCTACTTCGGTTATTTTCATCAGTTAATAATGTAAGCGATCTTGATACAATTACTAAAGCACCCTACATAAATACAAATCACAGAATAATACTGTACCATTATAATAATATATACAGTAGAACCCCTCTAATCCATCACCTTTGAGACTGGGGGTATGGTCAAAACGCAAAAAAAGTCAGATTATCCGAAAATGCAGAAAATTATCCGCTGAAAAAAACCGAATACCATGACGGGTTTTCCAACAATCAACAGTTCACTCCTGACATGATAAATAAACACACAACTGTACACACAATGTAAAACAAATACACTGTAACGAACACAGAAGAACACTGTCAAAAACCAACGAACAGTGCGTTATACGCATTCCGGCAATGTGCCTTGTAAAACTGAACCACGTATAATGGAGACTAGTTATAGACTGACGCGATAGCCAAAAATAGAACATCATACAGTTTAGTATTGATATTAATCAAGTAGGCTTACATTAAAATGGATTTTAGTATTTAAAACAATCGGTTATGTTTTTCAAATTAATTTTGGTGACTAAATTCTCAACAGAATTAAATTGTTGACTAAATTCTGTACAAACAATACAGTAGGCCTAAATGAAAAATGTGTACATATAGTACAGGTGCTTTACATTTCACACATAAATACATTGAGTAAATTAAGTTAAAAAAAGATAAATACATTTTAATTAACATTGTGACCAGTATTTTTGATACTGACAGGGAAAGATCAGGGCTCTAGAGCCCTGGGGAAAGATAGCTTGATGTTGTAATCAGACTGACTAATTTAATCTTGATGTGACTGATTAAATTTTATTGTAAACATAGACAAATCCAGACAATGATAGAGCAAGTAGGAGTGGGAGGGGTACCGTTATAAGAGCACTGACCTTGAGAGGAGAGTGAGATGACAAATATTATCAACTGCAGCCTACACTCCAAACAACTGAGCTCAAATACAAAACCTTTCATGGACTTTTTTAACCGCGTAAAAGCGAGATAGCGTAAATGTAAAGCGGGACCGCGTATAACGAGGACTGCCTGTAAACACTAAAAACTGCACAGTACAGTACAGAAAACACACACGACAGAAACGATACCAGAGATGAAAGAGCACTAAAGCGGACAAGCGATAACCGCAAGTAAACAACAATGGCCTGACGGAATGTAAGTCATAATTTCGGCTCAAACACGGTCAGATTAACCGGAGCGGCGGACCAGCTGAGGGCGGACAAGAGGGGTTCTACTGTAATAAATTTGTAAATTAAATTCTTTAACTATGATTAAGCAAATATTTCAACTCAAATTAGTATCTAAGTAGGTTAATGAAGTAAACAGATTAAAGAAAAACACAAGTTAAATTTATTAATTAAAACGCATAAATGAAATTTCCGTTTACAAAATGATGTTATGTGACTCATTTGAGTATTGTTCAGATCTATTTTCACTTTAAAATTGGCACTAATTGTATTCGGGCATCAATTTTTTGTGAGCATTCACTGTGGTATTTAAATTATGTTTTAACGCCGGCGTTTTATAAAATTAGCGCTAAAAATATTCGGACGTCTTATTATTTTGCGAACATTCGTAATTTTATTTTAAATACATTTTACCAAATTGTATTTGGATTTCGTCACCTTTCGTGAAAACTCACTGTGGTACAGTAGACGTCGATAATCCGAACGTCAATAATCCAAAACGTCAAAAATCCGAACGTGTACTGCCAAAAAATTCCAATTATTGCGTCGTTAAAAATTTCACAAAAATCTTCATCACAGTTTGACATTATCATCTCTTTTTAAACACTTCTTAATACCTGCTCTCACACGCACTTACAGCAGACTGGCTGTCAGTATTTTCACTGTCACGCTAATAAGCTGCTTTTGCGCTAGCAGTAAACATACAGAAAGTTCATTCATTTCTCTTTGTGTAATAACAGTGTGTCGTACATACACTAGTGTACTATACAGTATTTTTTTATTTTTCGTTAGTGTACAAGTCAACTTTTAATTATGTGCTAGTTGGCCCTACTGTAAGTGCAATTTTTTCTAAATCATAATATGTAAGTAGTCTTACATACTGTATTGTAATTACATTACTGCTTGTAGTGTTTAACCATTTTAATCGATTAAAGGGCATATATTTTAGCCTAAATGGAATTTTCTTGGTTGTTTTCAAAAATCCGAACAAATTGATAATCCGAACCCCCCTCGGTCACAATTAGTTCGGATTTGTGACGCTCTACTGTATATTAAATTACATCTTACCGCTGATATTTCATAAAATTAAGTTACTGCTAATTGTGTTTGTACGTTAATTTCTTCCATGGACATTCGCTATTATATTTTAAATAATATTTTGCACTGTTTTTATTAATATTGGACTATTTTGGTTTGAAGTTAAGCCAGTATTGTGTACATCTTAAGATATAATAAATATGTGTTATAAGCGCCACAATGTGTTTATTTGAATACCACAAATGAAACATGGTGTCAGGTGTGTGTGTCGAATTATGGGTGTGATCAGTGATAATAATTCAAAACAAATTTGACTGTAAGAAAAGTAAAGGTTATAAAAACCACGAGCTTTTTCTAATACAATGGCGACTGGAAATTTTAAACCTCCTAAAGCCATAGTGTTTGATCACAACGTAAGAGATAATTTCAAGAAGTTTCTTCAATCTTTTGATATGTACATGTTAGCGGCAGGTCTGTATAATAAACCTGATAATATAAAAGTTGCGATATTTCTTAATATTGCAGGTGAAGAGTCTTTAAATATTTTTAACACGTTTAACCATGGGGAAAAGGACAAGGAAGTTTATAGTAAAGTTGTGGAGGCATTTGAAAACTATTGTGAACCTCATAAAAACAAAACTTATGACAGAAACAAATTTTTTTCAAGAAAGCAGGAAGAAAATGAAGATTTCGACCATTTTGTAACTGACTTGAAACTACTTGCAAGAATCTGTAACTTTGGGGATCAAGAAGAATCGCTAGTTCGTGATAGAATAGTAATTTTCATAAGGGATTCCACACTAACAGAAAGACTACTTCACACCTCTGATCTAACTCTAACAATAGCAGAAGTACAGTGTCGAGCAGCTGAAGCTAGCAGAGTTCAAACAAAAGGCATTAAGGAAGTTTTGAATGTTAATAGTGTTGTGGGTTCAAGTAAAGTAAAAAGTCTAAGTGCTAAAAAGAAAAGCTTATGCAAAAATGATGTATACCAGTGTTTTAAGTGTGGTTCTAAACATTCAAGAGGCAAGTGTCCTGCCTATGGTAAAACATGTAATTATTGTAAGGGGTTAAACCATTACGTGGTAGGTTGTAAGAATAAAACTAGAAATATCAATACACCTAGAAATAATAACTATAGAAATAAACCAAAGCAAATACACAAATTAAACACAGATGATGATTTTGTTTTGGATGGAATCATGATACAAAAGATAGGCATAAATGCGGAGTCTAATAAAACAAATGAAAAAGAATGGGTTCAGTCTGTTATGATTAATAATCATGAAATACTCTTTAAATTGGATTCAGGTGCTGAATGCAATGTTTTGCCAATTACTCATTTCAATAAAATTAATAATCAAAACACATTGTGGAGCTTATAACACATATTTATTATATCTTAAGATGTACACAATACTGGCTTAACTTCATACCAGATACCGTCCATGACTAGCTCTGTCGCTTCGAGCACATTGCCAAACTCGGCGTTGCCAAATGTCTAACAGTGTTGTCACATTTAGCACTACATCCAGAGTTGGGACTAACGAATAGAAAAACTAACGAATAGAGTAACTAGTTAGTTTTTTTTACTAACTTATAACTCTACTCGTTAGTTTTTTTTAGCATTAACTTCTAACTGTAACTAGTTAGAAAAATGAGTAACGAATAGAAATTCTAACGAGTTAGATTTACAAGCAAAGGGATATTTTGAAAAGGACCATTTCGGTCACCAATCAGCAGAAACTCGAACAATGGGTTTGTTAAGTCGGAGTTGGCCCGTTATGATTTCTCGGAATAGCGATAAGGAAAGTGCGATCAACTCAAGGTTGTGCGAGGGGCTGGAAAAGAAGGGACAAGGGACTAGACTAGAATGTTGGGGGAAGGGGGTGGGGTTGTTGACTTTGTCACAAACAATCACGAGCACACTTTCTCTTTTTACTTATAGATCACTCGGCGCATCAGCTATGTGTACTTTGGTTTTTGAGAGGGGTTGAGATGCACAATCAGTAGACCGGTTGTCGCCGTGGTACTAACTTACTTTTTGTACTTTCAATCTTGTACAATTAATTGCCCAAGTGGTGTGGAAATTGTTTACTGTTTTGTAGAACTGTTTGTAGTGCTGGTGTGTTGTTTATAGTTTAATTAAAATTTTGTTTATATAGTTTAAAGTTTAGATAGTTATAGATTGTTTAGTAGTAGGCCTAAAGTTTAATTTGTTAAAATGAGTGAAGTTTTGTGGCCAAATTTGAGTAAACTGTTTACTCAAATAAACCGGGACAGCAACAGTAACAATGTTACGTTCAAGTGTCTTTTATGTTTGCCGAAGAACAAGCAAGTTAAAGCATCTGTTACATCGGCTTCCAATTTAAGGGAGCAATTAATACTTTTAAATAAATAGTTAATACTTACAACTTTATGGCGGTAGGTAACTTTACTATTATAGAAATAGAACATGTAAACAAATGTCAAACTATTTGGTGTTACCTTTTTTTTAGGACGTAGATGGTTTGAAAAGTCTTCAAACCAATTTATAGAGATCTCTGATCTCATAAAATATTTTTTAAAGTCGTGCTTTCTTATATATTTATTATTATATATTTCTAATATAGCCTATATATATATTAATGGAATATGAGTAGAAATAAATTATAGAAAATCTATATAAAGGCCTACCTATTATATTGTCTTAGTTTAAAATTATATCTAGGCTCTTATAAATAAAAAATATTATATCTTTTATAAATTATAAGTGTTTGTTTGGGAGTAAATAAGTTATTATGTTCTTATAGTAGTCTACTTGTTATTTACTACTAGCCTATATAAATTAATGTTTTGCAATTTTTAGTTACCGTTGTTTGATCTAAAAAATAATTTATATGTTACTGTACTTTGCACATTTTGTACATTTTTCGTTAAATTTGCAAATAAAAACAAATGATTCACCTGACACAAACATTCTAAACCATGCCTGGGAAATATTAAAAATAACATAACAATACCGTATGTAATTTTGTTTACTTTTTCTAGTTAAAATAATTAAAAAACCGACTAGCTTATAACTTTATTTAGTTACTATTTTTGGAGACTAACTTCTAACTTTAATCAGTTACTTTTTTGCTGACTAACTTTTAACTTTATTCAGTTAGGATTTTTCCTGGCTAACTTATAACTCTACTCAGTTATTTTTTTGATCGACTAACTCTAACTTCTATCAGTTACTTTATTAGACTAACTTTCCCAACTCTGACTACATCATACTATATGTAACAAGGTTAATTGTATTTGGGTAAAAAATTTTTATGCGGACATTCCATTATTCTCAGGAGTAGGGTTTTTCACGGACATACGCTGTTGTATATTAAACTGCGTTTGAATGCCGTGTTATATAAAATTAGCGCTAATAATATTCGGACGTCGTATTTTTTTGCGGACATTCGTCATTTTATTTTAACTAATATTTCACCAATGGTAATTGATAAAATTGGCACAAATTGTATTCAGGTATCGATTTTTTTGCGGACATTCACTGTGGTACTTAAATTATGATTTATCACTGATATTTCATACATTTTACCTAATTGTATTCGGACTTCGTTATCTTTCATGAAAACTTACTGTGGTATATTAAATTACGTTTAACGCCAATATTTCATAAAATTACTACCAATTGTGTTTATGCGATAATTTCTTCCATGGGCATTCCGTTTTTCGTTGATAGGTATCGGTATCGAGAACCGGGAATCGATTTTTCGAAGTATCGGTATCAAGAAACGAAAAACTTTGTATCGACCCATCCCTAGTTTTAAATTATTAAATTTAATAATTACAAATTCTTTGTACTGTGTGATTCGTATTTAGAGTTCCAAATTAATACTTACTAGTAACAAAATTTGTAACTGGGGAGATTGTTCATTATTTACAATTTAACAGTAAGTACTTACTTGAGTGCAGCTGAGCAAAGTGTGAGATAAGGACATCTATTGCAAGCAGAGTGGTGATTAATAGGCTCTGGTAGGTTAGGAACTTGTATAGTACATTCATTTGAATCATATGTTATTTGTTTACTGGATTCCAGATGATAAACAAATTGGTTCCGAAGTAGAGTCAAATCACGTCGCTCAGCATTACCGACTGCAATTTCTTTCATCAGTCCTTCCCTGTAAATTCACACTCGAATATTACCAATTTTACTTAATTTAATATTATTAATATTAAATAACAAATAGGCAAGATTATTTAGACGACACTTCCTTCACTTTACAACAGCTTATAGTGAAAACAACAAAAGCATAACAAGTAAAAGCAGTTAAATTATATCATAAGTTTCTTATATTATTTTTGAAACAGTATACAGTTATAAATTTATTTTGAATTATTCTCTTCACTATCCTTTAAATTTAAACAACTTTAAATTCTTCATTTATTTCAGCGACTGAAATGTTTTCAGTTTTTTTCTTCTATTAATTCTGCAGCGACGGTATTATTTTTAATATCTTCTATCCTAACTTCTTCTAATTCTTGTTTAATATTAATAAAACTCAAATTATTATCTTCAATAAGTTTTTCAAAAATATTATTAGTTTCATGAAATTTTTATTCAACTCCTCAAATTAAAAAAAATCTCTTTACATTCTAACCTAAATTCCTCAAATTGTTTAACAGAGTTTTTTTTTAATCTCACGAAATTGTTTTTCTTTTCAATATCCAGGATTGACACAAAACACTTCACTCCTGCCTCAGCACCCTGATCGGGTGTGGCATCAGGATCCATAAAAAGTGAAACTGCGTTTTGAAGGCTCACGTTCTCTTGAAAGGTATTTATGAATTTAGTTTTGCCCTGTCTGAAAAATGCAGATGTGCTGTCACACCCACTGAAGGCATGTAGAAACAACAAATGTTTAACTTCTTCCGAGAGCTTACAATTGTTGGGGCTTTAATACAGGTATCTTGTTTTACTTTCACAGATTTCATCAGGAAGCTGTTACCGATGGGTTCTGTATGCTCATTATAGTCAAGTACGTGGGCAGTCGATGTCCTCCTCGACAATGAATACATTGCCTCCCTGTCTAAATGTTTCTTTAGCAGTACTAACAATCAATGGCCTGTTTGATCTGAAAACCTTCATCAGCCAATTTATCTGTAAGCATTGTTAGCAGTCGTTTCTTATGAGATTCGTTTGATAAGAATCGTTCTTTTGGCATTGTTACTGTCATAGACTCATAAAACAAAACAGATGCTGATGATATAGCATCTTTGGGCTCGATGCGGGGAGCGTTGAAGGACAGGAGGCGAGACTAGATGAGGGAGTAGAGAGGGAGCGTGTACAAAGAAGTAACGCCAACTCGAAACGCAACAAATTATGAAAGGAAACTCTTCAATAATAATCCATATTTGTATAGGAATTTGCCTCACTCCCGTAAGGCATGTGTAGACAACAGCTGTGACATCACCCGCAGACCTCCTGACCTCCTCGCTACCGCTCACTCTCGGGTTAAAAAGTTTACATACCCGAATTTAAATGTTCACTGTGACACAACCATGCACTTATCAAAATGAAAGTTACTTCAAAATGTTCAGTGTTTCATCCTTCGTTTACCCAAATAAGTCAAGATAGTTTTGAACTGTGACAGAGCTCCTTGGAAAGCCACTTGGAACTGTAGAGAAGTGGTGTGAGAAGAAGACTAAGTGTCAGGTTGGGGAAACTTCAGTCATCCAATTTACCAGGATAAGGAAACTGGAGAGCTTCGGGTCTTTAGTCCTTCGAGGTAGTAAGATCAACATAGCAGCAGAGGTAAAGTATCTGGGCGTAATCTTGGACCAGAGGCTGAACTTTGGTGCACAGCTAAATCAAGTAATCGATAGAGGTAAGTGGTCACTGACGGCAAGTAGGCGCATGGTAAGAGGTACATGGGGGTTGAAGCCAAGGTTTTTTTTCACGTAACACACGAAAATTTAGTACTGTCTCGTCGCAATTGTAAATTTGATAGCCATAAAGTCCTTCACTTTTAATAAACTTATGAAAGTTTTCCTTAACTTCAAAACACCAGAAATGTTTTTGCTACATAATATACTTAGTTGTCTTACTCCGTACCCCTTCTTCCATCGATCAAGTCAACTACAAATATTAACTCTCCTTCTTTCTTAACATTTTCATGGAACTGAAGTACTGATGTAAAACGCCCGGGCGTTTAAATGTCGGGGCAAATGCCCAGGGCATATGCCCAAATAAACGCCCAAAATCCATAAGCGCCCGGGCGTTTATCCAGTTAAAGGCTAATAAACCTAATTAATGGAAATTAATTTGAAGACCACTCTTCTAAATAACTTTTTAAACCTCTTTTATACATATTAACATAAAAGCCTATATTAAAATAAATAATATAATTTGAGGTAAGAGTACACATATGCAAAATATACTGTTTTCATTGTATCCGGATTGGAAATACGTGAAATAGTACGTAGTGCAAAACAAGCTGAGTTAAGTTTATTTGAAATGAAGGTAATATGTGATTTCCAGTTTATGTTTTCATCAATTACCACTCCCAGAAATTTTGACGAGTCTGTACTTGGTTTTAAATGATTAATTGAAATTTTGTCTTTTAATTGTTTACAACTGAACTGCATTATCCGAGTTTTATTTTTATTAAGTTTTAGACCATTTGATAAAAACCAATTTTCTGCCATAATCAGTGATGAAGTAACGGACTTTTCTAGATTAATACTATTCTTCCCAAAAACCGTTAAAGTGGTGTCATCAGCAAACAGGACAGCTTTTGCTTCCCCAATATTATAAGGCAGGTCATTTATGTAGACCAAAAACAGTAAAGGACCCAATATTGATCCCTGGGGCACACCTCGAGAATTTATTTCCCAAGAAGAGCAGTGCAATCCGTAAGAGTCTGAATAAACTACTCTTTGCTTTCTACATGCTAAGTATGACCGTGACCAATCTTTTGCCTTTCCACGAATACTATAATAGTTTAGCTTATAAAGGAGAACTGTATGGTCGACACAAACTCCTTTGAAGTCATACATTAGAGATGCTACATGCATGTTCTTATCCAGCGAGCGAGGTACAGCATCTAGTATATTATATATAGCAGATTCCGTAGAGAGGCCTTTCCAGAATCAAAACTGGCTCTCTGTTAGAACATTAAATTTATACAGGGTGTCTAGCAAATTTCCCATATAAAATTCCCGACTTTTTCCCGACTTTTCCCGAATATTTTGTTGAAACCAAGTTTATATATTCATGGCTTATCAACACTACAAATACGCTCGTTTGGACTACAAGGGCTGGTTCGCACGAGCGACACGCGGCAATTCGGCAGTTGCGTCGTCCAGCGGAAGCATTTAGTTAAATCAGAGTTAGTATGAGATCGGTGCTCACGAGCAACAGCGTCACCGCCGCGTCCACATGAATCGGCGTCCTGTCGGTACATTAAATTAGATAAAGCAGTTCTAACGCGCAGCGAACGACTGTAGCTCCGTTTAGCAATTGCCGAGGGCGGTGATTTGTTCTGTGAAGTCCAAAATTATTGTTTCCCGGTCGGAAGAATACGACGACCAAATAATATTATTAGCGTTAATTTTTAAAAACGCCGGCATTAAAACGCAATGTTATTTACAACAGCGTATTTCCGCGAAAAAAATCGATGCCCGAAAACCATTTGTGCCAATTTTATCAACTACCATTGTTCAAATACTATTTAAAATACAATGACTAATGTACGCAAAAGAATACGACCCCCTAATATTATTTGCGTTAATTTTATAAAACACCGGCATTAGAACGCAATGTAATATACAACAGCGTATTTCGGCAAAAAAAATCGATGCCCAAATACAAATTGTGCCATTTGATCAACTACCATTGTTCAAATACTATTTAAAATACAATGACGAATGTCCGCAAAGAATACGATGCCTGAATATTATTAGAGCTAATTTTATAAAACGCAATGTAATATAGGGTACAACAGCGTATGTCCGCGAAAAAAAAACGATGCTCGAATACAATTTATGAAAATTTTATGAACT
>JAGFPH010001047.1:82536-100274 GCA_018207615.1 Philaenus spumarius
TTGTTGAAATATTATTTAAAATACAATGATGAATGTCCGCAAAGAATGCGACTTCCGAACATTATTAGCGCTAATTTTATAAAACGACGTCATTAAAACTCAATTTAATATAAAACAGCGTGTCAGCGAAAAAACCTATACTCACGAGAACAATAATTTTTTCTTGTTTTTATAAAATACCAGAGTTAAAACTTAATTTAATAAGTGGTTGACCTTGAGCCTACTTTACCTTTATCTGTACAAATAACTAAGCGCATGAATAGTTGAATTCAAATAAAACAAGAAGTGTTTAATTAACAATGATATAAACTAAACTGAACATCATATCGAGTTTCGGCTATTGACTCTCGATATCGATAAAAAAAAAAGTATGGGTGGTATCGTAAATCAACCCATCACTGCAATGGGAGTTAT
Source organism: Philaenus spumarius (assembly GCA_018207615.1). Classification (NCBI taxonomy): domain Eukaryota; kingdom Metazoa; phylum Arthropoda; class Insecta; order Hemiptera; family Aphrophoridae; genus Philaenus; species Philaenus spumarius. The sequence goes on from JAGFPH010001047.1 coordinate 82,951, forward strand.
TATAGATGGATTTAAAGTTAAAGACGGTGACCTATTTTGAGTACTTGTGCGAGAGAGAATGAAATAGTAACGAGGGAGGGCACACTACTTCCCCTTCCCCCTCGCACTACCACTTTGTCACTTTCCCGTAATGTGGCAAACTAAACTGGGCACCTTACGCCTTACTGCATAGTTTTTTCTCACCGGCTGGCATTTTTTTCTTGACTAATATTTGCTTATTACAAGCCATGTTCCTTACAATTTCCACTCGCGTTATTATTAATTATTGAACGATAATACAATGATTAAGTTAATTATATACAATTAAAATAAAACAATGTTAACGGGAATATTAAAAGAATATTGTAACTACAGGCATATAAATCATATTTTATTATAGAAATTAATGTTAATATAATGTTGACCCATTGTTACTTTGTGTAATTAGAAAACAACTCTTTTCACAAAGCCGAGTACTAAAACTGTAGTCTGTTAGAAGATAGTCTCAAATTCACTCGGCCCCACCCCTTCTCTCTTTCCTCCACGTTCTTCAAGGTTTGTCGTCATGAGTCATCTCGGTCTTTCACGAAGCTGCTAGCAAGTTGCAACAGTTTTTCAATTTCAAATACTGTAGTTCCAAAACACATTAACGTGACTCAAAACTTCTTTTATTTTCTTGTGATAATTTCATTCTATGGTAATTTAAAAATGTTTAGATTTTTAAAGGTTTGACAACGAAATTCACGGCTTCTTATTCACGGTACACGAAATTCACGGTTGAGTGGGCACCCGGACAGTACAATATGCAATCTGTTTATTATTTATTTCTTAAAGTGTTTAACACGGACATAAAAAATGTGAACTGTTCGAAGCGTTTGTTCGTGTGAACGTATGAACAAATTCACCGTAATGCCATACCTAAAAATATAGTAATTTAACTACTTTGAATTATTTAATCACTGCGCATGCGCCCCCAACCACCAACCCGTTGGCATGGTAACGGCCGTCTCGACTTCCAAGAATAATGTACAATAGCCCATATACCTGCTCTGCTTAGCTTCATTTTCATACGCCAAATTGGATTGCTATTAGTTTCGGTTGTGTTGAAAATATTTCAATGTACCTAAAAATTGTTTTAAACAATTTTATGCATTTTCCCGACTTTAAAAAAAAATTATATGTTAATTCCCGACTTTTCCCGACTGTTTTTCATTTCTATGTTAATTCCCGAACTTTTCCCGACTGTTTTTCATTTCTATGTTAATTCCCGATTTTCCCGACTTTCCCGACTGCTAGACACCCTGTTATAAAAAATTTCAAAATTCTGCTCAGAACTACTCTTTCAAAAATGTTCGACAAAACCGGTATTTGTGCTATAGGACGGTAATTTGTAATGTTGGATTCATCTACTTTTTTAAAGAGAGGTTTTATTAGGGAATATTTAAGTTTATCCAGAAAACTACCATTCTCAAAAGTCCATTGTTTGTCAACTTATCTCTTGATAATGACCCCCTCCCTTAAAATGTTAATTTTAAGAACACAACCAAGCACTGAAGGCAGTTAAAGATTAAAAACATGAACTATAATAATTAAAACATGAAATATAATAGTTAAAACTGCCTTAAACTAAATTATTTATAAACGCCCAGTTTTTGGGCGCTTAAAATTGCTTTGGGCAAATGCCCGAGCATATGCCCATTTTTAAACGACCAGCCCACTGGGCATATGCCCGGCCCACATCACTAAACTGAAGTACTTTTTTCTTCAGTATGGGTTCTTATATTTTTGTACCTTTTTCTCTTTGCTGTCGAAACCATAAATAAAGAGCCTTGCTAATCTCATGAAATTCACTCTTCTTCATGTTTATCCTGTCTTTTAACGACTCTGTACAAAATTTTTTCAAATACAGTAGAATCTCGATCATCCGAGGTAATGTGGACCAAGGATAACATGGAATCTATCAAAAATCGAGACGGGAAACGTATGGTAAACTTGTGAAATCAATAAAAACGTAGTCACAATATGTGAATAAGGTATCTACTGTATTTCCAGTTAACAAAATTATTTCTTGAAGAAGTCCATAAGTTTTTCTGTTTAACGAAACTCGCTTGATTATGCGCCTTTCTATTTTTACACTACTGGTTTTAACTATTTTACACTGCATATTGTCATAACACAGCGAGTTTAAGTTTTATTGAACAACGAGACATTTAATGAAAAAATATTAACAAAATTGTATTGATGATTAGCAAAGCATTGGAATTACTGTATTGTACAGTGTTTAATAATGATTAAAAACTGTGCGTTTTATTTACCGGAACCATTTTTGACAAAACAGTATGTGACTAACATAAGTACAGTTCAGTAAATTTGCCGCTATAGCGGATTTCACTTTGCGCGGATGCTTTAACGAATGCATCTACCGCAAACCGAACTTTTTGACTACCTCGGTTAACCCGGAACTCGATTAGTCGAGGCTCGGATAACCGCGGCTCAACTGTACCATGACTCAATTTCATGCCGTTGGCTACTTTACTGGCTAACTTACAGCGACGGAGAAGTTTCCCACCAACTCTACTATACTCTGACGCATGATTATCGCGTTTAGGGTCATGCTCAAGACTACTTTTAACTAATTTCTCAGCATTTTTATGGAGACCTGAAATATACATTTTGGAGCTCATTATCTCTACTGTCCGCGAGGCATGAGATGGTCCCTGGGTCCTTGCTTAGATTTAGTTTGAAGGCGCTTGTAGCAATGTGCCACGGCCGTCTCTAGTACAGAGCCGCTGAGAATGTCCGCAGCATCGTTAATCAACAAATGCTGTTTAAAATCGAACGTAGAATCATGGTACAAAATAGGAATCCTTCAGTGTTTTTTTTAAAAATATACATATAAAATAACATTATTAGTAGTAATTATTGGAAATATGTAAGCAATTACTGCTATGAAAGGACAAAATATATATACTGTTCATATGTACGTTTACTTACTTATTATACTAAATGGATTTTAATAGATTAACAGATAACAGCTTAAAAGTTATTATAATTCCGATTAGTAGTGTTGGAATAATATTAATAATATGTATTTAAAAACACGATAACAGTTTGGCATAGTAAATAGTTTTTCCACTTCTGCACTGTTTTTCCTTTTCTTTGTTAGTGCTAAACGATAGTGGTAATACAGGCAGTCTTTGTCTGTGATACTTCTTCTGTGTTTGTCTGGGTTTGTCTATTTTTATAATGTAAGTCATATCAAGCTTTCGTTTGCTGTCAATAGCATTGTGTTGTGTACCTCTCCAACACAGAAATAAACTTCCTGTATAAACTTACATTCATACAAAATATTTTACAGTAACGTAAATTTGGTTAATGTTATTGTACTTTATAGCTTTTTGATTTTAAGAACCTCCTGCAGCTGTACTGTATATTTTTTAAACATAATTTACTCAATTTATTTATATGTAGTATGATATTAAAGCGCCCGTACTAGGTACACATTTTTCATTACTGTATTGTTTGTGTTGATTTTGTTGAGAATTTAGTCAATATGTTGTAGCGCAGCTACAATATTTTCAATAAATAAATTCTTCGTGATATTCCCCGGCATCGTATATACAGTCCAGCGGAAAAACAAAGTTCTAATCACCGAGCAACTTCTTGGCCCTCAAAAGGACCAACTCTTCGTGCGAAACTAACATCATGCGAATCAAACATCAATTTCCATCAATTAACTTTTTGGCCTTAAAAAGGGCCAACATCAGTCAGCGTCTTGCGATTTTCCCAAAAATGCCTTTTACGGGAAAACTCGCCTAAACGTCATCAGAGCTTCACTCTATTACTTCCCCGGTCGGTATATTATCTGTCTGGCGAACATAGGCATGTTCGACCGCCAAGGACACGACGATATCGGCCGGCAATCTTCTATAATCTACGTTTGCTTTCCTCGGAAGTTGACACTTCACCTTCCGAGAAAGATACTAGCATTATTTCCCCACAACTTTCTCAAGGACCGTTCCGACTATGCACTGCAGATGTCTGGGATATGTCGACACGTTCACCCGCCAAGGACACTGCGACATCACTGCGTACAACTCCTTCACTTCTACCGTAAACCTTCTCCCCGCCGACAAGACCTTGTCTTACGGGGAAGTTGTTCGGTAATCTCCCGCGAAACATCTATCGTAATAACTCCAAATTCCCTAGTAAATTCAGTTCCCCGGTCACGTTATATATTTAGTGGCAACCGTAGAAACGTTTGCCGAACAAAAAGTAAATATATTAACTCTCAAACGGCCGAAACAACAACTTCAAACTTTCTCGGCGTTCATCGCACTACGTCCGACAAAGTTACAATCTCCCGCGAAACTTCTGACGAAAATATTCTAAGTCCCCACGCGAACTTAAGAACTTGCAACCGCAAACTTAAGAACGCGCCAACAATCATCATCTTCACAGTGGTTCGGAACTCGGCAACATTACTGCACGGTAATTCGCCGACTACGTTCCCCTAAGTGTTAGATTTCGCACCTACATGTTACTTTTCGCTGGAGAACTGTATATATATGGGGGAAATAGTCAAAAATAGAGTCTTCATCCACGAACACATCAAACGAACTACAAGCGAACTTCACCAAGCGAACAACAGCTCCTACCTGGACGCTGCCAAGGGAACTGAACTCGTCAACACAACTGGAACGGATCCTACCTGGAATCCGCAGGCGAACATCGAGTGTACCTCACTCCGCAAGCAAACACCAGATTGACAACCGAGCTACAGACCTTGGAACAACACGTTGGCCGGACCAGTGCCTAACTACGGGAGAATTGGCCGGACAAGTGCCACGCCGACAAACCACCGAGAGAAGTGAAGCTAAGGGAGAGTCGCCGAGTTAGTGAGGAAACATTGCCGATCGCCAGGATAAAAAGACAAAAATAAAATAATTCAATTCTAAATTCAAAATAAGTCTTGTTTTTTCGACTACGCCAACTTCACAGCGCAACCGGACAGCAGACACTAAGAAGACCCATTCGCGGAAAAGAGGCTAGTCCGGCTAGAACCTCCGCCGTAGCTCCGGCTACGTGTCACCCGATACATCGTTACGCTCTTCAAGCTTACACGGTCCTTTTCAAGGTCGACTTCATCCAGTAGTCTCTCGATCCAAGGCATTGCAGTCGTCTTGGTGACCGGGTAGTGCGAGCACTACTTAAGGCTACTGTGCTTCGCAACGATTCTACGCAACGCAACGAAAACGACAGCGCAGCGCTACGCATCGTTCACAGGCTTCACCTGCAATCAAGCGCCCTTCAGGCTCACGTTCTCCAACATATTCGGCCCTTTTCAGGACCGAATTAGCGAGGCTTCACCTCACCGCCCATCACGCTACATTTTAGAAACTTTTGTCGCCAAACTGAGCTAGGTCATAATTTTTATTAAATTCATTTCACCGGAGCGACAACAAATAGAATAAATTTGAAAATAATCGGTTGTTTTAATTACTAAAATCCATTTTAACATAAGCCTACATGATCAATATCAATACTGGCGCTACCGCGTCAGTCTATTAATACTAGCCTTTGCACCTGCTAAACACGCGATACCGCGTAAGGATATGGCTGTATACGGCCAGGCTCCAGGGACCATCTCGTGCCTCGCGGATTGTACTTTTAGGGCCGGTTTGAAAAAATTAAATCGGCCAATTCATTTCTATGCATTTTTCAAGATAACACCCCAAATTGTTTAACAGTTTATACGACTGGGTTTCCTTGTGCATGGTTAATATACATGCCATTAATGGTCATTTTACACAATTCCAAAGCTTTAACTTTTAAAATGTTAAAATTATACATTTTTCAACTAAATGTTAGATATTCGTGGTATTTCCAATTTTTCTTAGTAAAAAAAAAGCACTGATCAAGGCGTACAGAGTCTCATTTTAAAGGCTTTTTAATTTACTATAACTTTACCATTGAAAGTATAGCGTTTCATCCAATGATTTACAAAATACAAGCAAAAACACCAAAAAACCCAATTTTCCAGATTTTATTGTTTCAATAATTTCACAATAAAAAATATTGTTTCCGAAGGTGGTAGTTTCATCTGCAAACTATTCGTCAAAACTTAATCGGTTTGCTGTTAAATTTACAAAATATCTATTGTGACCGACTGTATTTTGTTGCATGAAAAAATTAACTTGTTTTCTTTTCACTGAAGTTGTCATTTTACAAAACCTGAATCAACACCAATAAAATAAAACAAACTACAGCTGAGTTAGTAATCTTGAACGGTACTGAACGCAATAGGCATCTTGTCTGCTCTGACTGACAACAAGAAATGGAGCCTGGTTGGCAGGAGTGGTGAGGGTGGAGAATGGGGGTATTGAAAAGTGGGGTGCAATCCTCTCAGTGCACTGACTTGGCAAAAATGACAGAGGGATTGTAAACAATGCTCGCTTTGCGTTCAGCTGAACTTTTACGAACGTACAATGCTGTTTTTTTGTAAGTAATTTTTTTGTTCTTGTCGGAGTCGCCGAGTAATCTGGACTGCCGAGTTATCGAGTGCCAAGTCTTTAACATTTCTATATTTTATTTATCTCTTGGTGAATGAAAGATAAAATATGAGTTTTATTTTTTATTTGAATACACTTATTAGAATTTTTAATAAATAGAAATAAAAATGTAAATGCAAAAAATAAAATAGTACAAACCGTTTTCTCTTGGATGATTTCCTTGTATTAAGTGGTATGTATTATTAGCCTGTTGTTTTTTCTCCATGTTGAATGTCTTCCTGAGGTATGGTTTATTTATTCTTGTTGCAAAATTAGCCTTTTTGACAAAGCTGAGAGGAGTAATTTTGATGAGGTATGGTCTGCCGTTTTTCATTAAAAATATAGCAAAACTTTTTCACAAGGTTGTCTGGAGATGATTTTTAGCTCAAACACGTGACATAGTGAAGTTACACAAGTATACTACTGGATGTAGATCTAAGTTCATCTGTAGCTAGTAGATAGCTGTCTACCTCGTCTCTGAAGTATCACCGTTATCCGCGGCTGAAATTTATTATCCTTGTGTACATTTAAATTGTTTTAAGCAGTAACACTAAATGCTCTTCTATGATATCTTGTATGTACCATCAAGCATTCAGAGCAAACCCACTCAAATCCCTTAAGACTATGATGGAACTAGCTAGTGTCTTCTTAAACCATAAGATACCAACTTTTAAGAAATAGCAATTGCATCTAGTTATCTGAAGTCAAATTGACATGTTCTTGAACCAAATCTGAGTTTGGCTATCTGGTGATGTCGAAACCTGGAGAGTGTATTGGTGTGTGATTGGTCTAAGGCTTAGACCTCATTATTGCCGCCCTCCTGAGGGTATTGACAATCACAAAAACTTTCATCCTACTTATCTGTCTATAGAAATTGCATAATTCTTCCAAAAGGGTTATGATTGACTCCAACCAATCTCTCTACTTCAACAAAAAAGTTACAAAAACTTTTCACTTAGGACATAATAATAACTCTTCGCAAAGCGTATCATAATATGCTTATCAACACAAAAGACAACTCTTATCAAACTTATCAAAACAAACTCTGTAAAGCTAACAGAAAAAGATTTGATAATTGCACTAATTGATATTTCAAACACTAATGATTTAAACAAATGTTTTTACATGTCTCAGATTATACTCAAAATTGGTATATACTTAACTGAATTTAAAAAAAAACCTAAATTTTTAGAATTGGACAGTTATCGAGAATTGGATATTTTTATCTTACAATCAGTTTTGGCTATATTTCAATAATTATAAGCTCATTTCATGGTTCAGAAAAATGTTTTAAGTCACTAAATATATATAGAACAATATAATTTTCTATAACAGATACGTGGATGACACCATTATTTTATTCAATGGTAGCGAGAGACAATTGTGCCTGTTAACCAAATTCATTAACAATATACACCCGAACCTAACCTTCACCTTGGAAATAGAAAATAACAATAATTTGAATTACTTGGACCTAAGCATATCTCGGATTAACAATGAAATAACTTTCAACATCTATAGAAAACCTACAATTACTGATAAAACTATACATAGTACATCCCACCACCCACAAGAACAAAAACTCGCCGCCTACAACTGTTATGTACACAGGCTCTTATCCATCCCCATGTCTTACGAAAACTATGAGAAGGAGAGAAACCTAATTAAGCACATCGCCCAGGCCAACGGATACAGGACTACTATTGTAGACCAGTTAATAGCGAAACATAATAGAAAAACACACAAAGCACTTACAGAGCCAAATATATTATTAAAAAAGAAGGTAAAATACACATCATGTGAGTACGGCAACATATTCAATCACACCCTGAGAAATATAATGGCCAAGAACAATACAATAGTTACTTACCGTACAAACAACAAATTAGAATCGCTATTTAAAACAAAAACCGAAATTAATGTTGAGAAACATAACGCAACTGGCGTCTACAAATTGACTTGTAACGACTGCCCTAGCTTCTACATAGGTCAAACCGGACGTCCTTTTAACATAAGGTTCAAGGAACATTTACCACCCAGTAACCTGAGGAATATAAAATCCACGTACGCAGAACATCTTATTAATAACCTCCATTCCTACACTGACATCAACACCAACCTGAGTATTCTACACAAATGTAGAAAAGGACACACTCTAGACGCATTGGAAGAATTTGAAATTTACAGAGCTTCAAAGTCCGACCCTAACAATATATTGAATGACCAACAATCATTCAAATCAAACTTATTATTTGATACGATAATCACGAGACAGGGAGGGAGTACCTACGGTACTGTTTACCCCAGCGTCAGTCAGTGCTAATTCACCAAACGACGTGCACGTCAAGTTCGCGATACGACAGTGCGCATTGAACTTTTACGATCTCCAAACGGAGTGAATATGTGTTGTTTGTATGTTATTTTATGTTCGTAGTGTTTTTATATATAACCTGATGATGGACTGATAAGTCCGAAATTGCAATTGTTTTTAGGTAGAGAAAAACAGACAAGGATCATTGACGTGAGTAGAAAATCACTTATAATTAATACTAAATATATGGCTGAGAATGGCCAATTTACTAAACTCAAAACGTCTCGGCATATCATCGGAATGACTTTAAAATAGGTATCAAAGAAAATAATTCAGAAATTGCCTTGGAAATTAAAAGAACCACTTTATTTAATAGATTTATCCTAAATCTGCAGACAATTTCATATTAAAAACAACAACTAGATTCAACCAAAATATCCAAAACCACTAGGGTTTGGTTAAGATATCCAAAATAATTGTTCTTTCTCCTTCAGTTTGTATTACTAGGTTCTCCTTTATGGATACCTGATGGCATATAAGATGAGTCATATGGAATAATTTAAACATTTAAAAATTTTTCTTTAAATTTAAACATGGGCTAAAATTACCTCAAGTATAACAGCAAACCTGAGTCTACAGATTCTCCCATTTCTGTCATCATCATTGTGTAAAGAATAACTTGTCCCCGATGCTCGGCTGAAAATGATGCACGTCCGGTTTTTAACTCTAATGGCATCACCTATAGTAAACATTTGAATTAATAAAATAAAATAATTTTTTAACATGATTTACAAATTCTTCTGGAAATGATTGTAATTTATAAACTATAATGCCTGCATTATATTAAATATTAGGTTGTAATATACAGATGAATAAAAAAAAAGATAAATATAATTTTTCAGTGGGTACTCACTCCCTGCCAGTGTTTTCATGTAGCAATGTTTATGACATTTAAAAAAATTTTTTGTTTGTAACTATATTTTGTTTAAACTTGTATATTAAAAAAAGGTCTGTAATAGAGGGAACTTGTTACGAATACATACAAACGTATATGAGTTTGGATATTGACTATTTTAAGGTAATATCTTTGTAGTTATCCTTCCTTTTTATGCAACTACGAAGTTGTATCCATAAGATTTTTTAATAGTTTACCTTATAGTTCAAAACTATAATTAAGAGAAATCTTATTAAGGTCTGTATAATTTATACTGTAGATAAGTTTACCAAAAAATTGTTAGTATGTTTGTTGCATAGTTTTTATTTCTGTGATTAGTCTATTTATAATATTTTAATTTAAGTAATGGTATATTTTAACTGGATTGTGTTTTTGTGTTGTACGAGGTATGTCTAGGCAGTAAGTTCCGTTTGGTAATAAAACAAAATCATGTAAGATACAGGAAAACAAATTATTGCACAAAAATCTACAACCCTTAAACTATTTTTCTACATAATAAAATTTCTTCTCAGGCATTTGTCATAGCGTGGCACAAGGCCAAATATTTTCTGTCATAGCGTGAATATTTTCTGAGGCCATAATAAATAACTGTGTAGTTGTTATTTTTTTAAGTTGATTTAAAGTTTTCTTATTCCAAATCTGTTACACAGTGTGAGTAAACCAGCTTTTTTTCTCTATGTCTAACATTAATGTTTAATTTATAAATTGTTTGCCTTTAAACGATGTTGTATTTTAGAGATAATTTATGTTTATCACTTTTTAAATATAGGATGTTTACAATATGATGTGCGATAAGATAACAACTTTTTTTGTAACAAAGATTACTCATACTATTAAACATTTTTCATTATTTTATGCTTATATATTTTTTTATGACACTGTAATTTCAAAAGGATTCCTAGAATAGCATCACTCACCCACCTACTCATACACAATCTCAATCTCATAAGTAAAATTATATATATATGTATTTTCTAAATTATACTATGTAAATAATTACAAGACGGAAGGCTAGAAAAAATGGGATTTTTGGTATAACTCTTTTTATTAATTTTGCTTCACAACTTTCACTTTATCCGCTTCAATATACTCCCATCCACTATTCCTACACCTTTCCATTTGAATTTTCCACTGTTTAAAACAGTGTTTCAAGTCATTTTCTGAAAGCATGTTCATGGTCTCCGTCGCTTTTTCTTTCACAGCTTCCACTGTATCAAACCTGGTTCCTTTCAAAGCTTCCTTCACTTTCGGAAACATAAAAGTCACACGGAGCTAGGTCTGGTGAGTAGGGTGGATGTTCCAACACAGGGATGCCATGCTTGGGCAAAAATTACTTAACAGTCAATGCAATGTTGTCCTGATGAAGAATCCAAGACTTGTCTTGTTCTTCCACAACTCTGGTCGCTTTCTTCTTACTCGCTTATGGAAAGTGGCTAGAACCTCAATATAATATTCTTTATTCACTGTTCAGTAACCCAATTTACATATAGAATTTCATGGATGTCAAAAAAACAATCATCATGGCCTTGAATTTTTATTTGGACATTCGAGCTTTCTTCAGTCTTGGTGAATGCGGATTCTACCAGTGCATTGATTATTAGCACTTAGTTTCTGGGTCATAGGTAAAAAAACCATGATTCGTCACACGTAACTACTCTTTACAACAGTTTAAGATCTTCCTTGATGTTTTTCAAGATATCACAACAAATTTCCATCCGTGAGTCCTATTGTTCAGGCTTGAGGATTTTGGAACACACTTTTCTCATGTTGAAATGTTTATGTAATATTTGTCGAACTGATTCTTTGTCGATTCCTACGTCACGGCAACTTAACAGATATTTTAACGGCGATCCTGACGCATGAGATTGCCTATTTTCTCAATGTTTTCATCCGTTTTCGAAGTTGAAGGACGTCCTGGGCGTGGATCATCTTCAAAATCTTCTCGTCCTTCTTTGAAACGTTTATGCCACTCAAAAACCCGTGTAAACATTCATCCCCATACACTTGTTGCAAGAGAGAATAGGTCTCTGTTGCGAACTTACTGGGTTTCACTAAAAATTTCACGTTGACCAATTAAAACGCCCACTCTTTTTTCCAACGAACGTCAGATGCACAGTCTGACATGAACCACCAATAATTGTAGAAAATATCTTTTTGCTATTTCAAAGGTGCCGAGGCTGGCGGAAGTTTATTTCAATGGAAAGGAAATGATATATCTTCCGTACATGCACACAGATTCTATTGTCCACTGGAAAGTGTTGTAACACTTAACTTGTTTTCGCCCGCGACCCACAACAATAAGCATAGTTCACAAAATATAGTTCCACTGTTAATAAGGTTCATGTATAATACAATTAATTCCTTTACAAAGATGAATATTTTATAATATTTACAGTGACCAGTCAAGTGTTATTCACCAAAATGTTCAATTTGCCACTAATAAAAATTTAGAACTGAACCTATTTTGTTCTGAAACTATGCCAGACATTTTTGTGGTTACTGAGCATGGTTTCAATGAAAGTAATATTGGTAACTTTATATTGGAACAGTTTATATTTTAGTAAATTCATTTTCTAGGTCACATTTCAAAGGTGGAGGTGTAGCAATATTTGCTCGTAAAGATCTCAGTTTTGTCACTTCCGCACCCTCTTCAAGGTTCTGCATTGAAAAGGACTTTGAAATTACTAGTGTTAAATGTGGTAGTTTGTGTGGGGAAATGACCATAATAGGGATATATCGGGCTCCAAGTGGGGATATAGACTTGTTTTTCGAGCACTTGGACTTACTTTTACAATCGTTAGCTTCAAGTAGGGCTAAATTTGTTATATGCGGTGACATAAATATAAATGTTCTCACAAAATCCAAATCCACAGATGGACTGAGGGATATTTTGGCAACTCACGGTCTTGGGTGGTGCATTAACTCTCCCACCAGGGTGATGGGGTCCTCTGCAACAGCAATTGACAATGTTATATCCAATATAGCTTCAGAAAATTTATCGGTAAAAATTATCCCGTCGGGGATTTCTGACCATTATGCACAGGCGATTGATGTTTTTGATTTCTCACCCATTCCTACGAATAATGTTTTTAGGAGGGTTAGGGATTGTTCCCCAGAGAATGTGAATCTTTTAAAATACCTATTGAAAAATGAAAATTGGGAGTGTCTCAATTCTTCCGTTGGCCTGGATAAAAAGTTTGATTACTTCTTTGAGTCTTTTATTTTTTCTCTGAATGTAGCTTGCCCTTTGAAACAAATAAAAATAGGAAATAAACAGACCAAATATTCTAATTGGTTAACAAGGGGTATCCTTGTTTCTAGGGATAAGTTAAAGTTTTATTATGAGGTTTATAAGACCACTAATAACCATCATTTTAAACAGTTCTATAGAAGGTATAAACAGATTTACAAACGTGTAATAATTGCAGCAAAATCGTACGAATTGTCTAAAAAAATTAGCAATTCTGACAATATTAGCAAAACTTCTTGGGAGATTATAAATACTTTTCGTAATAAAAATTACAATAGCAGTGATATTAAGTTAAATATCGATGGTGTACGGTATACTGAGCCATCTTGCATAGCCAACATTTTTAATGATTTCTTCAGTCAAAGTATGACTCAACATAACTTTTACAACTCTGTGTCGGGCTATGGAGCGTGTGGGAGGTCATCTATGTTTCTTTCGCCTGTGTGTGTTGAGGATGTCATTGAGGTGATTAGGAAAATGAAAAATAAAAGAACAACTGATATTGATGACGTTTCACCTTGGATCATTAAACAGTGTTCTGAAGAGTTGATCAGACCTCTTCAGGTTTTAATTAATTCTTCGTTTTCTGAAGGGAAATTTCCATCCAGACTGAAGTCTGCTAAGGTCCTTCCATTGTTTAAAAAGGGCAATAAAGATGATATTAACAATTTCAGACCTATTTCTTTACTGCCAGTATTCAGTAAAATTTTTGAAAAACTTTTCTTAAAGCAACTACTTGAATTTTTAAACAAATGTAATATCCTTTATAGTGGCCAGTATGGCTTTCAAAAAGGTAAATCGACAATAGATGCTATAGTCGAGTTAATGGACTTTTTAGTGGAGGGTCTTGAGAGGAAAAATAAAGTAATGAGTATTTTTCTAGACCTATCCAAAGCATTTGATTGTGTCGATTTCAGTTTGTTGCTTAATAAATGTGAAAGGCTTGGTATTAGAGGTATACCACTAATGTGGTTAAACTCATTTATTAATAACAGAACACAACGTGTTAATGTTGCAGGTAGGCTGTCTAATCAGACCAAACTGAGATATGGTGTCCCTCAAGGATCAGTTCTCGGTCCGGTGTTGTTTTTAATTTACATTAATGATTTGTCATCATCTATACATGTGGATAGCCTAATTCAGTTTGCCGATGACACAACTTTGAGCATGAAAGCAAACTCAGTTGAAAATTTGGAACTTGAGGCTTTTTTACAAGTCAATGCAACAGGTCAATACTTTGAAGAGAATAATTTGGCAGTAAATCCAGTCAAGACAAAGTATATGTATTTTAATAATAAACAAAGCCAAAATCAGACACCAAGTGTCATATTGGGTGACAATTTGCTTGAAGAAGTGAATTCAGTCAAGTTCTTGGGTCTTATTATAGATAATAAGTTATCCTGGAATGACCAAATTAGCGGTATTAGTGCAAAGATTAGTTCTGGTATTTTTGCACTAAGAAATTTAAAATTGTATTGTGATTTGTCTATTCTATTAACTGCTTATTATGGGCTTATATATCCACATCTGAACTATGGAATTCTCCTGTGGGGAAACTCATCAGTTCAGAATATGCATAGACTTTTTGCCCTGCAAAAGAAGGCCATTCGGCTAATAGCAGGACTGAAGCAAACAGAAACTTGTAAAAATGCTTTTGGGAGGATTGGAGTGCTTACACTTCCATGTATATACATACTTGAAGTGTTGCTGTATTTTAAATTTAAGTGTGATCATGTCCAGAATATGGACATACATGACTACAGCACCAGACAAGCTTGTAATTATCGTGCTAGACAGCACAGGTTAAATGTGTACAGTAAACTTCCTTCACAAGCAGGTTCTAAATTGATGAATAAGCTCCCCCAAAGTATTAAAAGTTTACAAAATTATACATCTTTTAAAAACAGCCTTAGACAACTTTTGTTGTCTGGATCTTTTTACTCTGTGGAGGAGTTTCTGCATTGACTCTCTGTTTTGTGATTGGGTGTGATTTCCTGCTTGGTCATTTATATAATTTGTTTCTGTGTTTGTATATTTGTTTTTGAATATTTTGTAAAGTTTGATTTATTAACGTTTATTATATCTTGATTGTTTTAAATATGTTATTGGTATGTGGTTGTAATTTGTAATTTTATTTATTTTAAAACCAAAAAATGACTTGGCCATACAAATTGTAACTTTGTCAACGGCTATAATAAATGAAATGAAATGAAATGAAGTGACAGAATGAAAAGAAAACAACGTAAACTTCACCACATCCTTCTTCGTATGCGAGTTATAAAAAGTTAACAAATCAGAAACAAATATTTGCTGCAATAATAGTATACATCTATCCTTAAATGTTCTTCCGGTTTGTCCCATACAGAATTTGTCTCAACCGCTGCATTCCAGTCAAACTTGCTATTCGATACTTTAATTAAAGAGCATATTCTACTTAATCTGTCTGCAGATAAGGAAAAGGGACATATTTAAAACCCAGTATCAAGCCACCGGTCAGACGTGCACGTCCTAAGAACGTGATTGAAGTGAATATTTTGTTTCTTGTTTAAACAATTTATTATCTCCGCATGGGATGAAATTTGTGTTTTATGATAGTGTACATTTTATGATGTTGTATATTATCCTAAAGATGGTTGAACAACCGAAATTGCAATAGGTACATAAGGAAAGAGATACCTAAAATAAGTTGAATTTGATGACATAATTACATCAAGAATTTATAAATTTTATTGGTTTTGCTTTGTTGTCTCTGTTTTTATGAAGGTGTTTCAGAAGTGATTTATCAACTATTGTTGTTCTGTATCCATTCCTGCTAGCAATATATTTTATGGTGTATTAGTCATCTTAATAGTTGTATTCGTCCATGGTAACGGTAACTAACCGGTACAAAAATCAATTAAACAAGGCCACTTATTATGACCATGGATGCTGCGACTCAGCGTAGATTATTATATCAGTTGATTTTGGTTTTCTATGTATTTAAAATTTCAGATCATTTGTGTTCTTAAGCTGATTAGGTCGAGATAGTTAATCCCGTTATTGTTTTTATTTTCTTCCACTGAGCATTGTATGTTAGGATGTAAGCTGTTAAGGTAGTTATTAATACATCTAGCTGTTGTCCTTTCAATATTAAAAAGGTGTCTTTGGCACATATCTTATAAAATTTTATTTGGTTGTAATATTTAGTTTTACTTTGTGTTACATTCATTCTTAAATTTAAAGTAGTTAAGACAATGTTTAATAGATGGGTGAGTTGGTTGTCTGTTTTGTAACAAGGTTAATCTACTTGCACACCATGATAAACTCTTTTATTTAATTTATATTGCCATACATGATTTAAGCAAACCCCTTGGAAAAAGTGCTAAAAAATTAAGATAACTCGATTTAGTAAAAAAAAAAAATACAAATGATTAAAATAATAACTTACCGTTGAAAATAGTAGACCAAATTTATAATATTCATATTGAAAAAATATTTTTAATATTAAATATTAGATTAATCATTTTACATAATAAGTTATTATAAAACAAAGGTTTTTGATTGTTCTAACCTTTAAGTATTTACTGCACTTAATCTAGTCACATACACATACCTTCTTTCTGGAGTTGATTCTAGCATGCACTGTAACATCTACTTTTCCTTTAAGACCAAGCCTTGGAGCCCATATATTTTCTTCTATATCTGCTATACCAGTTATCACTCCTTTCCATCCACTACTTCCGGATATTTTCTGTGGCTGAGCACATAACCTACAAAATAATAAATTTGTATAATTAACTAATTGTTACTGTCATTTAAATTTCTTCCATCAACATTTCAAGTTACTAATTCGTTTGAATCATAAATTTAGCCCCAATCAAAATTGTATTTCCAGGAACCTTTATGTATTGTATTGGTGTATGCATTTAAAAACAACTTTTTACTTTTCTAAATTAATCTGAGTGAAATGAAGAAGAAATATTGCCCAAGTTGAGACGGATTAAGAAATAGGCATATCCGCTCAATGAAATAATTTTTCAATTTAATTATAAAATCTACTAAGTCCTTCAGACACCAATATACAGAGCAAGTTAGGCTAACTTTTCATGTTCAAAGTTGTTTGAATCTCAGCAGCCAAATGAAACAAGCTGGCTAGAGAACAATGGAAAAATTATTTTAATAAAAAAGTTGTTTTTAAAGTATCAAAATATGTAGAATAATCATGGTAATAAAAAAGTCAAATCACAATTTGGAATTAAATAAAGAAATAAAAAGTTATTAGCAAAATAAAAGCGAGGA